>JAUUDZ010439260.1:0-29555 GCA_032361705.1 Panulirus versicolor
ATGGAAAACACAAAGAAGGCCACATTCGTTCACACTCAGTCTCTAATTGTCATGTGTAATGCACCGAAACCACAGCTCCCTTTCCACATACATTTATTATACCTAACACTGTCTCCCGCGTTAGTGAGGTAGCACAAGGAAACAGACAAGGGATGGCCCAACCCACCCTGATACACATATATATACATAAATGCCCACACATGCACATAAACACACATATACATTTCAAAGTATACATACATATACATATCAAACATATGCATATATATACATGTAAATATTCATACTTGCTGCCGTCATCCATTCCCGTCACCACCTTGCCACACATGAAATAGCATATATATGGGCTATACCTTATTTTCTCCTTAAATCCTTTTCGGTAAAGCAAACGCTAGATACCACATACCTAATTGACCATATTGCACAAATGCGTTTTACAGTTGATAACTTGCATTTTTCCTACTGTTAGTCATTCAGTATTATATTTAATATTTATTTGATTTTTTTTTATTGTACTTGATAACCATTTCCCATGTCAACAAGGTAGTGCCGGGAAACAGACAGAGGACGACCCATGTTTAATGTATTTTCATTTATTTAGCTATCCTACTTGATTCTTATCTTCATAAATGCCTTTCCCACCATAATGAGGTAGTTTTAGGAACGAGCAAATAGTAGTGGCCTCATTTTCACACATCCACACTTCAGCTGTTCTGTATAATGTACCAAAACCAGAGCTTACTATATGCAGTCAGGCTACACAAACTATTCCATTGTATACCTTGACCATTTCATATACTGTAGTTTAGCCCATTGGCAGCATGTACTTCTCCCAAAGCACATCAGTCAATTTAATATATATCATGCCTAACTCTCACCGTGATGAATGTTCAGGCCTTGGTACCTCAAAGCCCTCTTCTCTCCATCATTCCATCTCCTTCTAGGATTCTATATCCCATTATCTCCCTCTACTTCTGACTCATAGATCCTCGAAGTCAGTTTTCCTTCACTCATCATCTTTATATATCAGAACCACCGTGATATATCTTGGTTGGTCCTCCCAGTCAGAATTGCTCTCTTACACTTTTATGCCTTACACAATCAACTTACCTTACACCACATATCATTTTTCAGACATTCTGTTTGCAGCTGTTCACCCTCTTCTTTCCTTTTCATTTAAGGCCCAAGACTCATCCATCTAACATTATTAGGGTTATTATACCTTCAAATGTTCCCATCATTGCCCTAACAGACAATGACCTTTCTTTCCACAAGCTCCTTCAGGACTTTAGCCGACTCCCTTTCTAATGTCAGGTTATTTTCTTTTCAGTATTAAAAGCCTGTGTTCTATGATTTTTACTGTTATGTACTATTTTCTTGTTGATTTGCTTTGTACATTACATTTGTTTTTCATGCTATGTTGTTTGAACCTTTCTTACAGACTGTGGAGGCAGCCAGGGCTGAAGCTGAAAGAATTAGGCGAATTGGTGAGGCTGAAGCCTATAGTGTGGAGGCTGTTGGTAAAGCTGAGGCAGAGAGCATGAAGTTGAAGGCCATAGCATATAAACAATATGGAGAAGCTGCAATTATGTCCATGGTTTTGGATAGCTTACCTCAGGTATGGTGATTGTTTAGATCTGTTCAAAGTGATTCAAAATAGGAATTTCTCATACTTTTCCTTACAATCATTTGATGAAGAAAAAGAGAAGGGAAGTGGGGAGAGAAAGAAAAAATTGGATTATTTTTATTTCTAACTTGTCTGCCTCTCCTGTTGTATAAGGTAACATCAGGAATAGGTGGACAGTGGCCACATTTACTTACATCCATTCTTTAGCTGTCATTATGATGTACTGAAACCAGTGGGCAAGGGACATCATATATTAGACCTTGGAACATCTCCTTTCTTCAAGTTTCATTAAACTTTCATTTCTGTTTGAGATCATTACAGATGTATTATTCATGAGGTTCAAAAGGTTACCTTTATCCACAGGATGTATGGTAACTTTCCTTCTTAGTCCACTGACTTTTTTTTCCAATAGTGCATCATATGACTTCCTGTCTTTCACAATTCCACTTCATTGATACTCTAGCTGTCTTTTTTTTAATGACAGATTGTGTCCATTTACCTCTGTATTACACTGTTATCTTGAGTGACTTAATACCCACTATTCCCCTGACATACCTTTACTAATCTTATTCCCCATCCATGTAATATCTTACTAGACTGTCCAGAAAGCATCTCTTTTCCAGTATACGAGTAAGTAGTAAGAATCAAAATGGCATCCTGTTTTGTGTGTTTAAGGGGTTTGCCTCTGAACTTATGCACTTGCCTGCTTGTTTGTTATGTTTCTGCATAACCAAGAGTTTTTCTTCTGGGTTGTCTGTATTGGTACAACCTCTTCCAAAGAATTGTAACAATTCAAACCCTTCCAACTGATGTGGTATTCTGATTAATACTATTTCCAGAGTCTGAATCTTTTCTCCCATTTCCTTAAGCATATTGAATCTCACAGCCTTCTTTCTGATCATCACTGTGGCTTTCACATTGGCAAGATTTATGGGTGATATTCATATGTCACTTATAACAAGTCATCCTCTTTGCAAGACTTTGGAGAATCCTGTTTTGTAGCCCATGATGTATTGAAAGCCTTTGACAGGGTATATGGGTCATTGTGATTTAGTATCTTATTATTTGTGGTATCATAGGGTTTACTGATAATGAGTTCATTCTTTAAACATATATTCATTTCCATTTCATGTACGAAATAGTAACATCATGTGATATGTGTAGGATGAATCCAATTTTTTTGAGACTGTGTGTGTGTGTGTGTGTGTGTGTGTGTGTGTGTGTGTGTGTCACAAGTTCACTTTTAAATGATGAATTGGAAAAAAAGATTATATAACACTTATCATTACCCTTTGCAGATTGCTGCTGAAATTGCTGCTCCACTGGCCAAGACTGATGAGATCGTAATGGTTGGTGGAGGTGACACCATGAGTAATGCCATCACAAAGATGTGTGGTGAACTTCCACCAGCTGTCCATGCCCTTACAGGTGTTGACCTCACCAAGGTATGTTCTTCAAGATCTCAAATTTCATTAAGTGGAACAGAGTACTGGATTTATGTTAACTTTTAAACTGTTAAACACCTGTGATAATTAATGGACATTGCACAGTTCACTGCTAGCATTGTCAGTTGACAGTTTATCAGTTCCTGCACTCATTTAGATTGTCACCTAATATATGACTACATTTATCCATAGTTATCACAAGCATTCGCCTCCTTTACCCCCCCCTCTCTCTCTCTCTCTTTCTCTCTCTCTCTCTCTCTAGATCATAAACTAATTAATGAAAATTTCATTAGTTTTAGAATAAAGAACTCATACTGTAGTATTGATGCCATGATTTGATAAGAATGCTGTTAATGTAATTTGCTCATTTATGTGAAATAAACTTCTTGTGAATACATTGGTGTAAATACAGAAAATTGGTATTTGTATAGTTTGTTTAGTATGTGTAGTATAGGTTAGCACTTGAAAAAGTAACTATAAAGTTTGTATTGTACTTGTGTAGGTTAGCACTTGAAAAAGTAACTATAAAGTTTGTATTGTACTTGTGTATGGATATAGAACTGAGGAGAGACAGGGGTTTGCTCTTGAATGGAGAGAACCTAGAGGAAGTGGGATGATTTAGATACATGGGAGTAGACAGGGCAGGAATTGGAACTATGGAAGTTAAAGTGATCCATAGGGTGGGTGAGGGGGCTAAGGTTCCAGGAGAGCATGGTAAGAGAGGTCATTGTTTGTTAGGGCAAAGACTGGCATCTTTGATGGAATAGTAGTCCCTTCAATGTTTTATGGATGTGAGATGTACGCTTTTTATGAGAAATTTTGGAGGAGGAATTTGTTGGATATGAAATGCTTGAGGACTGCATGTGGTGTGAAGAGGATTGTGTGATTAAGAAATGATAGGATAAGAGATAGGTAAGGTAGGTAAAAAAGTTTGGTTGAGAAAGCTGAAGAGGGTGTCCTGAAATTGTCTGGACATATTGAAAGGATAACTGAGGAGAGATTGACAGAGTGGATATATATGTCAAATGGAGAGTACAAGGAAAAGAAGGATACTGAATCGGAGACGGAAAAATGGAATGAAAAAGGTTAGAGTGATTTGGGCCAGAACATGTAGGAAGGTGTAAGGCTTGCACAGGATAGAGTGAATTGGAATGATGAGGTATACAGTGGATGATGTACTGTCAGTGGAGTGAACTAGGGCATGTGTAACAGGAAGCTGAGGGAACCATGGAAAGGTTTGTAGGGTCTAGGTATAGACAGGGGGCTGTTATTTTTCATCCATTTAAGAGGTATGGAGTGGATTTTAGATAATGAGGCCATGTGTTCATTCTCTATCTGGTTTCCTCTGACCTCCTTATATGCCATGTTTCAGGCCACTGACAGTATATAGTACCCTGTAAATGCATTGCTCCAATTTGCTCTACCCCTTGCGCGCCTCACACCTGCGTGTTCATCCTCTGAACTTTTAAAGCATCTTTCACTCATCCTTCTATCTCATCATTGGTTTCCCTGTTTTCTTTGTTTCCTCCACATACATTATATATATTCCCTTAGTCATCCTTTCTTCACTCATTCTTTCCATGTGTATGTGTGTATCTGTATCTACAATAGCATTTCAAATTTTGCTAATTTTGCCCAAACTGGTTATTTTTTTTTAACCCTCCCAATCACATAAAGGATTCAAAAGAGGAGTTGGAAAAGTTGTTGATAGAAATATGAGATTGACATACAAGTATGATTTTTGGCAATGACTAAACAAGAAATGATTGAATATGGTGAGATTTTAGATATAGGTGAGAATCTTTTCAACCAGATATATCAAACTGATATCAAAAGGGTATTATGTATGGACTCCTCTGTATGATTTGGCAATTGAAAATTTGGATTATATCAAAGATCATAACATGCCATTTGTCAGAATAGTGGTAGCCTGATTGATTGGATGAACCTATTTTGTGCAGCAGCAGATACAACTCATACTTCCATCAGTGCTATTATGATGCAGAGAGAAATTTTAGTTAAATAATCATTTGAAAATATAAAACACCCAGACAACTATGAAACCGTAAGTAACGTATATCACTTGTGATAATATGCACAGGCCTCACCTTAGGGGTGAAATGGGAGGGTAGACATGTTTTCATTCTTCCCAGACATGATCAAACCAGAATAAGTCAAGACCCAAGTTGGCCAATTTTACATGTGACCACTATCATTAGTATAAAATGCGTGTAAGCATTTATAAAACAGTATAGAAAAAATTAATGTATAGAATGCTTGATCTATGTGGTGATGGAAGGAAGGTCTGAGGGTATTAGGATATATTTACACAGTAAAGCCACTGTTACAAAAGTTATGTAATTTTTCCTTATACCTTTTTCCAAGCATCACTTGTTTTCCTCTTTTAACTTTCAAAACACTGCTGCTCACCCCTGCAATGGCCTAACATGCTGGGCATAAATAACCTCCATTTTGTCTTGGAAACCCTGTATAATCAGTGTTACAAAGTCTGCTTTCCCAAAGCTATGGGTGATGTGCAGATACTGTGATTGTTTTTTCTTATGAATAGGATGATTATTCCTTTGCCTTTCTGCTAACAAAAGTGGTTAAATGCCTTCAGCCTCATTAAGTCTCCTAGTATCTTCTTTCTTCAGTTGTTCTCTGTATGATATGATGTTGCTGCTGTCTCCATGTTCTGTAGGTATACGTATTATTTTGGTCCACTGTTCTTATGAATTGTCAACAAGTGCCCCAGCTACCTGGGCTTGCATTGGAGGAATGCATTAGGCTGCTACTTTACACTGTTTCTCTTTCAGGACTAACTACTTAAGGAATGTGTGATACCTCCTTCTTCACTCAAACAACTAAGCTGTTGAATCTTGTTCCTTCTCTCATCTCTCCATGTTTTTACCTTTAAGACTTCTTTTGTTCTCACATCTTTTTTCTTTTTTGTTTCAACTGAGATGGCTTTTGATTTGGACATTTTTAACTCAGAAAAGATTTAAATTTTATGTGGCACATTTTCATTTGAGGAGAAATTGTTGATGCAATTTCCATTGTTGAACCTTTTATAGTAAGAGTAGAATATTTTACACATTTTTGAGTAGATTCAACTTCACTCTCTTCATTTGCAGGTCCTAGGAAAGGTCCCAGGAGCTTCAGTGACTCAGACACCTGGTGCACCACGAGTTGCTCCTACAGCCGTATAAAAGTTTGAATCAAGATTGAAATACAGTAATGATATAAGAAAAGGCAAGATGTTGTGAGGGACATTGTCGAGGACATCCGATTTTTTCTTTACTATCACATTTATTCAGAAATAAGATGAATCATGATAACCAGCTACATTAATATTTTCATTGAAAACTCATGTATCTAAATGCTTCAGTTAAGGACGTTTTGAAATCTTTTTGTGCAATACTGAATAATTCACTTGAATGCAAGCTTGTTAATTATCTCTTATGTGTTTTTGGGCTACTTGTGATGAAAATGCTTGATGAGTATCTCACATTTTTATAAGATCTTCTCATATGTGTAATACAGTTAGAGAAAATAAACTTTTTAAGGAAGTCCAGTTTTTATGATGATTTGGGTCCTCATGAAAGTTGTTTAAACCTTAGATGATAGATTTCCTCTTGTTTTGTATTCATCAATTTAGAAGAAAATAAGGTCACTTGCATGAGGTGAATTCAGTTTAGGAGATAAGCAATTTTGATGCAAAGCTATTTTCAAAGTTTTAAAGTTTTCAACTGTCAGGAAATGGACTTTAGTGTTACATTACTTTCAGGATTATTGTATTCTCAGCTAATGGAACTGTTGTATTCTTCATTTTACATACAGAGAGAGTGAAGTTTGAGGAGGTTTTGTAAATATTTTCCTAGCTTTGGAAGCTTGTCTTATTCCACTCTCCTTGCTCCACTCGCCATGATATCACAGAGGAACCATAACCATTATGTTTTTTGTAAAATCCAAGTTCCAACTTCTGATATGGGTGTTAAGTTTTATATTTTAGATTTACTTTTTCATTTTCATTAGTATATCTAAGATGATTGTTTGTCTTTGAGAAATCTATTTAGTTCCAATGACCAAGCATTTTTGTCATTCCTGAGAATACCTGGAGATAGAGAGATTTGAACTCATTTGCAGAGATAAATTCACGAGCATCTTTTTTTGTGCAGTACATTGAAGATTGCACCCTCATTGAGTGTATGAATTTAGATTAATTTTTCATTGAGGATTTCTTTTTATTGTAAATGTCCACAAGACTATATTGTTCTCATTGCCACTACACTTCAGGCCAAGTTTTATACTTTTGGGAAAATCATGTTATACAATTCAGATCAAGAATTGTTAAAGGCACACATTTTGTTTCTTAAAAAATATACAATTTTTTTTTCATATTTTGAAAGTATAATGAAACATACTTCTGTCCTTATGATAAAATCACGGGCATAGCCAGGATTAAGTTCTAGGAATTTACTAAATTTTTGAATTGCAGTAAAGACTACTTGACCCTCCCCCCTAAACCAAGGGAAGATTTGTGTATCTAGTTTGAATCAGAGCAAATTTTTCTTTTTAGGGTATTATTTTAGTGAAGTCAGTCACAAGGTATTTTTGCTGAGACATTCAAGCTGTGCATTTTATTTTATTTCATTGTACAGCTAGGGTCTCAGGGGCTTTGTTCAAAATAATTTTAGCATTTTGTCATGTACTGGAGAAATATGTATGTGATGTTATCTATTCTGATTTGATAATGTGAATGTTATCCACAGCTCTGCAAAGCATTACAAATCTCTTAATAGGTATTATCACAGTTCATTGAGTTTCTAGTGAAACATCATTTATCTCATCCATTTCTTGTAGTTACATGGATAATGGAAGAGCATTTTCATGCTTAGAAAATGTCATATATTGATATTAAGGTTCTCATCAGTCAGTAAACTCAGCAAATTATTCATGAGTATTTGTCATTGCCACCAAGAGGCTTTTATTCCATTTCGTGAATTCATTGTATGCTACACTTTCACTGTGTTATCTGTATAGATACCAAAAGACTTCATCTTATATTTATGGTGATTGACACAGGAGTTGATTGGATTTCCCAATGAGAATTTGCCAGTCCTAGGTCAGTAAGACAGGTGATCAGAATGGAGATTTGAAGCAATTGGTCTTATTGTATTATCTTCACAGAAAGCAGAATGTGTCTTGGTCTATACATAAAATTGTGAGGAAAGTACAGAAATGTGGATAGACTTGGATATGTGTTGTAGGGCCTAGTCAGATGGTGTAGGGAGATTTGCCATGCCATGCTTTAGTAGCCAACAAATGGAAAAGTTTAAGACATTTGCAATATATGTGTCACATTGCTGGCTGCAGTTTTTTAGGTGCTTATCAAGAACTACCACCAGTTTCTACTGTAATGTCTAGGGAAGCACAGATTGTTTTTTTTTTGTTTTTTTTGTCAGCATCATGATTTATGGGTTCCTTAGCATTTTTCTAAATTGGTGTTCTTAGTTTGGCCTGTCATTTGTGAAAGTGACCTTGATAACAGATGCAAGCATATGGTTTGATGCCACAGTTTCCCATACTGTGATTGAGGTGTTGATGACTGCTCAAGTGTTGTCCTTCCATCATCTGCGTGATGGCTTTTGTGATTGCACTGTGAATTCAGTAACTCTTTGTTGAAGAGAGTGAGGGACTTCTGGTTATGATTAGCATCATCCCATTTTTAGCAGTAACAAGCAAAAGGAAGCTAGTGATGAAACTTGAAATGGTCTCTGTGATGTACATAAGCCATAAAAAGAAGGCTCCTTTTGTAGTTTAAGATAGGTTTGAAGAACTATGTTAGACTAGGGAGTATCAGACAGTCATCTTATATTGATGTCAGCATAATGATTGATGGCAGCAGAGTAGTGTTATCACTACAGTACAGAACAGTACATTTTACATGGGAATGATACTGTGGCTTTTACAAAAAAGAATTTTACTTTTGGAATGATTTTAGCATTTATTTAGTTTGATATAAATCCAAAGGGCACATAGTCATGTTTTCAGTTAATAGTTACTGATTGCATAATGGGGCTGCCATTGACAGCTAGTCCTGTATTTTCACTGATGATTGATTCTCTATGGGAAGGGAGATCTTTGGGATAGATTTCATAAGATTCATAACTATTATTGAAGTCTTTTTAAGGGAACAAACATCAAATTGCCACTAGTCAGTGACTTTAGTAATCTTATCACTTCATATCATTAATGCAGCTGCATTGATTAGTTCAATATCATAGAGGCCATTGCCACATTATCTGATATGACAGTTAGTAAGGTTCCTCCTTGAGTGTATGTAAGATGACTTGAAATCAGTGGGTGAGGAAACATTTGACAAACTACCAATAATCTCCAGTTTAAGTGACCTTATACAGTCACTGTATCTTCCTTTTAATGCCACCATCATTAAGTTAACAAGGGGCCTCTGCTTCATGAAATGACCGTGAGTCCATCTCAGAGTGTGGACCTCATTCTTGACCTTTTTCTTGGTGACCTCTTTGTAGATTTAAGTGAAATTTACTTTGTTTTTTTAGTTTTTGCTTTCTTTTATATATTATTATAGTTGATTTTTTTATTAATATAACCATCTTAACTATTCTAGTGAGGGTTTCCAGGGAACTTGATAAACCCCTGGCTATGCCCTTGAAATTATTCAAGGTAAATTTACGTAAATGCATTTACTATTATTGATCAGATTTTGTAGATTGTTAGGTGTATATGTGATTTGATGATTGGAATGTTATATCCTAATCTTGAATGTGATTAACAGGTAAAGTAAGAGAAGATAATACAATCATCATGGGTGATCCAGAAAATAGAACCTTCGAATATTGGACTATCCATCTTGTGATAGGTAACATCATTACTGATGTCAGTAATATAAGCTTTGAAGCATTAGCAAATGATTGGTCAGTCTGACTGCTTCATCTATTAAGAAAAAGGAATTAAATTGAACCCCCTATTTCAGCTGTTTTTCAACAAGCAGTTTGATCAGTCACTGACTAGTGTGATAGTGCTAGCAGATGATTGATAGTCTGACTGCCTCATTTTATGAGAAAGATGGTGAATGAAACTACCTCAGCTGTATTTCAAAAAGCAATTTGATCACTCACTGACTAGTTTCATAGTGCTAGCAGATGACTGATCAGTCTAACTGCTTCTTTATGAAAAAAAATATCAATCTGTAACCTTCATTCATTTATCCTCAAATAAGTTTAGTCAGTCACTGACTAGTGCATGTACTGATGTTATTACTGATGTAGTAACTGTGTCATCTTATGGATAGCCATTTATTCTAAGCTGTTTTCCCAGTTCACCCATTGCCAATGGTGTACTACACATATTTGTTTAGCCAAGAGGATACTTGGCCATCACTGCCAACTGTAGTGTGTTTTTATATACCTGTACACAATATGTAATTATTAGACTCTGTTAGTGTCACTGTATAATTGATAGATTTTGTTAATGTTGTGCATGTATTTTTGTGTTAAAATGATGTAAGAGACCAGTATTTACTCTTTTTTTTTAATTTTATTGAGGGCCATAAGAGATATTAGTTATGGTTTATAGAAACAAATGATCCTGCTGTGAATTGAATAAGTTAAAACATATTAGTTAAGTTTCTTGAGATTAAAACTTTAGCTTACTTTTAATTATTTACTCCATGCTTGTGCAATTTAAGCATTTTCCTTCCTTTTGAAACCTTAAATGAAGTTAAAAGATTTTGACTGCATGTTTATTTATACTTGGTGCCATTACATGAAAATTAACTTCATTGTTCCATCATTAAGTGTTGATGACATAGTCCGTGGTGAAAGTGATTTGAACTAACTGTTCCTTGGGAAGATATCATATGAAAAGATGACTCAAAAATCTCTGATACAGAATTTTGGCACTAAAATAGGTTAAGATTTTATTATGACAGCTTGAGATATTCATAGCATCATTAACCCATTTATCGAAAATCAGCCACTCTGATTTGTTCCCTTTTTGTTAAAGTGTTCAGAGTTAGTAGATCTTGAATATGGTTCATCATTTATCCAACAAGTATCTAAATTTTATTTTTTTTACATAGGATTTTGATCACTGGTGTACTCTGCATCAACTGATGTCATGAATGATGTATATCCTATAGTATGTTGTGAATGAAGCTCTCATCAGTTAGGTATTGGGGAAAAGTTATGACACTATCCAATCAAGAAGTGTTAAAAGTAATTGCATTCAGACATTAATTTGAAAAAAGAATTATATCTGGTGCCCTTTTTATTATATATTGTAAGATTTATTGAAGTGTTAACAGATTCATAAATCTCCTGCCCATACAAATCACTTGACTTCATTGGATTATAGGATAGAATGTACTTTTTTGTTAAAATGATACAGTGGTTATGCATATCTTTTTTTTTAGATTATTTTCTGTAACTTTTATATCATGGGGATTATAGTATTTGCCTATAGTGCATAGATATATAATTTCAGATTTTGAAACACAGCTACTCTCTTTTATTTGTGTAAAATTTAGAATATTCCTCTACTTCCACAATATATGATTATTCTGATCATTAGTTCTCCATGTAAATACTAGGATGAGTACAGTATTTGTATTGCAACAAAACAAAAATTCTTTTATCAGGATATTTGATAATTCATGGTCTGATTGGCAGGGGCAGTACTTCCAAACTCACATTTTAAACAAAAGTTCAGATTTTGGTATAACTTGATTTTCTAAATGTAGGTCAGAAGATGATTAAGATGAGCCTAATTACTATACTGAGATGACACTTTGTCTCAAAAGTTAGTTTACATCTAGAATTGTCAAAGCACATGATCATCAGTAGGTGAGAAATCTAAGGTAAACTTTATCAGATAGGTTTTTTGAGTAGATGAGATTATGGTGAAAGAATTATATGTTTTTGTTAACAATTAAAGTTTTTGAGTAGATGAGATTATGATTTAAGAATTATATATTTTTGTTTACAATTAAAGCAGAAGAATCTGCAAGGACGTATTGTCTGTTATGACTTTACCACAAAAGTTAATAGCATCATCACTACTGTGTAGTGCACCACACAAGTTAGTTGCCGAAATGTCTTTCTAGATTTTTGTAAAGAAGCTATCCACAGACTAGCCTTATTTTGGGGGTTAATAAAATAAAGAAAAGAAGCTTTAAAGATTTTGGGTAATAAAACAAAATGTTCGTTTGAATTAGGGTTATTGGATGAAGTAGGCAGGTGTTTTCAACTTTTCATTCCATGGACTAGTGGAAGAAGAATGGAATATCTTTACTGACAAATCCCAACAGTGCCTGTGCAAGTTCCATTATATGGTTTTATAATGAGCCAACATTATTATCACTGCTGCTTTTTACATATTTCCAAACTATAGTTACTTGCCAGTATTCCTATAATGTGTAACACTTCAATGTTATGATGTTATTTCAGTACAGTATATTGATGGTTGATATTTACTACTTTAGTACATACACCACCCTTTTGAAAAGGTGCCATTTACACTGTACAGTAGTTATATAATGATGCATGAATAGTAAATGCCTATTTACACTGTATTTTTCTTTGTATCTTGGAGATTTTTTTTATCAGATGGACAAATAGATGATTTATAGATTATTATAAGTAACTACTCATAAACTGAAATATATGTTTAACACTTAAGATATTCTCAGCATTTCCAAAGTTGTACAGTTGAGCATTGTTTTTTACTTTAATGTTTGATGCTTTTGTAATGTTGAATTGATGTTTATTCCCTTTAAGATATAGCTTTATTCCTTACACCATTTTTGATAATGTTCTATCAGACTTTTCCAATGATTTAGAATGGGAGGGGAATAAATACTTTTGCACATGAAGATCTTCACTTTTCACAAACTCATCGTTGGTGCCTTCCCATGTAGTGGGATTAAAAAATTCTGCAGTGCTGAAAATGCTACTTTTTCACTTTATAAGTATCATAAGCTAATTAGATCCCATTAATTGGGATTGGTATTCATGAGAATATGCAACTACCTCTAAACCAGAACTACAGTAACATGTAATCACCAATCTTGGAGGTATGTACTGAAACAGTAGCCCATATTCCAAAGCAGCACTTAGGTACAATAATGATGAATGGTATATTTATCCTTTTTTGTGTCCACAATTACTGATGAATGTTTATGGAAATAAAAGTAGTCATTCAGAAAAGTTACAAAGATTTCATATGTACAATAAATGTTTTACTGGATATTGAATTACAATATTAGCTGACATTAACATTCACTGTCTTGAAAACATCCATAATTTGTATGTGAAGTCAGGTTGTTATCAGTGTGTTGTTTAACATATATATAAGAATTTATTGTACATGCTTATACTACCTGAACATCAGTGACACTGGCAAGTGCTCAATTATCAGGTCCTTCAGCATCACATGTTGGTGAGCTATGCTTACAGAGCAGGTAACAATGATTATCCCAAAGATATTTTGTTAGGAATTGCTTAACTAGCCATGAATGTTGTTTGGAATCTGGGCCAAAATGCTGTATGTACTGTAGTCAACATTTGTATGTAATTTTAAGGAAGGAGAATACTCTTGACAGCTGCACAGAATGCATGTGAAGAGATTGATGATTTTGATCATAAAGTATACTAGCAAAGTTTTTTATTTTAATCAAGAATTAGGGTGCATTTTTTTTTAGCCAAAGGATATGTTATTACTTGACAATAGAGGTAAAAAGAAAAAATGCATATTTGAATGTAAAGTAAAATTGAAAATATTCTTTTTGGAACATCTGAATGACGTACTTAATCATGCTTCCTCTCACATGTCATTTATTATTGTCCGTGTAATTGTTCATGGTATTAAACAGGATCATGACAAAGGAGAGTTTTAAGAAAATTATTCCTAAGAAAAACTGCACCAGCATATATATGATGTTCCATTACAAAAAGAAGGTATAATGTGAATGGAACCTATGTACCTGCAAATATTTTACCTAAAATGATCACATATCTTGCTTCTGTTGTTATTCTGTTTTCTTCCAGTACATCTGTTCCTTTGAAAACATCAGTTCTTGGTTGATCTGTTTCTTACTTGAGCATCTCAACTTTTCTTTACAAGGTTTTGATGCTTACTCCACGAGTATAGTATTCCTTATTTCCTGAGGTAAAACATATAATGGCCTCTCCATTTTCATTGAAGACATTATTGCACTTTTGGTATTATTCTATTGTATTCTCAGGAATGCTGGGATCTGACTACTGTTAATTCATATACATGATGTTTTTAATTCCAGTACATGAATATGAGTAACAGTTTGCAGAGTTATGTGCTGAAAAAGGATTGGTGATTGGGAGAGCCTGTCTTAAAAAAGGCACAGAAAAAGTATATCTGGATGAGTGGGGTTGGGGGTCAACAATTGTGGATTACTGAATCATAGAGAATAGGGGAGAAAGAATACTGCCCAAATGTTTCTGGCATGTCGTAGGAGATGACTAAGCGGGGTAGGAATGGTTGGCTGGAAATCCTCCCTTCCTTTATTACTTTTCAAAAGAAGGAATAGAACAAGGAGCCTAGTGAGGAATTTTCCCTCATAAGGTTTTGTCATTTGTTCATGATGCTATGTTGCTCATGCAGGAAATGGCTAACGTGTGGATAAATAATAATTGAGAGGCTGTTGGATAGGAATGTGCTGAACAGAGCAGCAGGTGGGATGTTTGATCATTTTTTGGTTGAGGGGAATGTGAAAGTTTGTAGCAGCTTTAGGGAAAAAGGAAATAACATGGTTGGGAAGAAGTTAGTAAAAGTGAGCGAGCTTAGAAAGAGGCTTGTGTGTAGAGATACCAAGAGCATTGACTCAAGAGTAGGAAAGTGAAAATAAATGAAACAAATGGAGTAGATAAGAAGATGAAGGTATTTATAGGAGCACTGCTTACTTTAGTGGGTGAATTATGTGGTAGGCAGAAGGTGGGGTGTGGACATATGAGAAGGGGTGATGAGTAGTGGGATGAGGAAATTAACTTGCCAATGAAAGAGAGGTACCTTTAGGGAAGGAGTTTGAGTGATTAGAAGGTGTTCATGAGAAAGTAGCAGGAGGTCAAGAGGAAGGTGCAGGAACTGAGAAAGAGAATAAATGAGAGATGGGGTGAGGGGTATTGGTGAACTTCAGGAAAAATAAGGAAATGAACAGTGTTTGAAAAAAGAATGAGTAGGAGCATCAGTATGAGCAGCAGATGGCATAGTGTTAATAGGCAAAAAAGAGTGTTTGGGACAAGGTGGGAAGTGGGGTAAGAAGAGGGAATGAATGACTTGTGTAAGATGTAGTGTGGCAGAGTGGATGGTATTGTAGGTGAGTTTCTCGAGAAAGGTTGTGACCATAAAGTTGACTGAATAGTCAAGCTTTTTGGTACATGTCACCCAAGGTGAGGTACCTAAGTGCTAGCAGAATGCCAGTGTAGTGCCATTATGTAAAGGCAAGGAGTATACATGTGACTGCTTGTACGGGTGTGCTGATTAATTATAGTAAGGTGTTTTGAGAGGATGGTAGTGCACACAGAGCATCAGGCTGAGGAGGAGCATTACTGCTTCAGAACTGGAAGAGGTTGTGTGGCTCAGGTGTTTGCTTTGAAAAACTGCTATAAGAAATGCATACTGTTAGGAAGAGAATGTAGGATTTATGGACTTGGAGAAAACAAAATATAGTTGATAGAGATACCTTGTGGAAGGTGCTATGAATACACAATGTGGAGGGCTATTTGATGCAATGAGTTTTTATCAGGAGAGGAGGGCATGTATGGGTATGGGTCAAGGTTGTGAGATCGCCATGACTTTTATCTGTTTATGGACAGGGTGGTGATAAAGATAAATCTGAGAAATTGCGGAAGTTGGTGCTTTAACTTACGTGTGTGATAGGAAGAAGTTGAGGGTAAATGTGAATAAAAGCAAAGGTATTAGGTTTAGCAATGGAGACAAGTTAGCTGGGATATGTGTTTGAATTAAGGAAACAGAGAAAGTGGGATGTTTTGGATATCTGGGAGTGGACATAACAAGGAATGGAACTAAGGAAACGGAAATGAATCATATGCTGAGGATAAGGGGGCTTGAAATGTGTCATTTCTTGTTTGTTGATGACATATCTATGGTGGCATACTAGAAAGAAAAGCTCTTGAATCTGGTTGCGAGTATGGAAGAATGTGTGGAAGGGGAGAGTTTAATGTCACACTTTTCATTGCTGATGTCACTGGCCACCTAGTATCTTTATAATAGAAGTAATAGTTTTTACCAGAATTAGTTTGTACATTTAGTAAACTTATAGGGTACCCTACAAGTGAAGGACATTTTCTCTAAAGAATTCCATATGCACCATAAGTACATAATATTTAAGTACTAATGCACAATAAGATTATGGTGTTCGATTAGGTACTTTATGTACGCTTTAAATGCACAATAATCAAATATACGGCACCGCATGAACAGTTACGAACAAATATTTCATTTACAATATTAAGTACTTGGTATTAACTGTAAGTTCTTAAATAACTGAAGTGCATAATATTCTGAACAAGGACACATAAAAGTAAATGAATGTTGTTCTCTGGAAGTATTGTACGTACACAAAAGCATATTTTTCACAATGTGCACAATAAGTCTATGCTCTTTACTGTTATTTGATAATGTGATCTTTTCACAGTTAACGACGTAATATTTTTTCATTATGAATATAGTGCAATTGCAAATGTCAATACTAGGTATCAAGTGCGCATGCGCTGGTACCTACTTCCCAACCCGGTAAATCTGAAACAGTGATCAAGATGGCGTTGGACGTGTTGTCTGTCAAAGCGGGGTCATATATTTTTATGTAAAAGTGATTGTACAGATGTACCCTTCGTGTTATGTAGGTAAATTCACGGATCTTAGTAAACCTGGGAATAGCAGCACCTCACAGGTAGGTATTTAAGTGATTGCAGTAAATACAAAGAAAAAAAAATGATTAGGCGTCATGTTAACTTTGGCTATCGTATACAAGTGTATCGAAGTTCGTGCTAGAAATGCCGAAACATTGAGCTGCAGTTAATTTTTATAAATCTTTTAAGTACACAGAATTATTTAACGATTTACGTGTAGCTATTTGATTGCTATGTAAGTGAGATACAGAAAATAAAGGTTTGTTTTACCCGTGATATTGTTAAACTGAACTGCGGAAAAATATACTGCATTGAACATATTTCACAATTGTGTTCTAATTCTAGGATTAAACGAAAACGTTATTTGTTATCGAAGTAGTTAATGTTATGTAAAGCGCCATCTAGATTTTCTGTCATGCACGTTAAGTTACATGAGGTTGGTTAAGGTTTATTTAATTGCAGAAGAATGTCTCGATCTCACTATTCGTCCTTTTCACCGCTCGTAGTGGAAAACGTACGAACAAAAACCATCGCTTATTCTCACTAATGACTTTCCAAGATCATGGGTGGAGGATTTTCAACCATTGTTAATAGAGTATGCTATTTAGGGTGATATGGTTCCTCCAGATGCACTTGACCTAGATTATGTCAGGTTCGATTACCTTGTCTCTCGATATGTTAAACGGCATCTGGTGTCAGTAATAAGCAGACAAACTTGTTGCCCACTGGCTGATCTTGTGTTGTAAGAGTAACCCGTGAGAAACGTGATTTTTCTTGTTTAACATTGTGACAGTGAGATATTCACCAGGTCTAACCATAGACAAGGTAACACAACCTAACTCAGGTTGGGAGCATCTAGTTCGAGACACACCTACGGCGTGTTCTTCGTATCCCCATCAACAGTTGTATATCCAGACTTTCTTAAAAGCCTTGCCTTTCAAACACCTGAGACGTATCACTTTTTAAACTTTGATTTCAAGTGACTAGTACATCATGTAACAGAAAGCAGACATTGCACCACAGTCCAGGATAGCCTACCGAGCAACCGTTCTCTCAGGTTTGTTGGAACTGTTGTTGTTGTTACTATATAGAGTATGGCTATGGCTTCAAACTCCTTAATGCACACATCGGCTGACATGTAGGCTGTGCTATTACTTCTATCGACACGGAACCAATTCTAAAATAACTTATCTAATGACTTATACTAAGAGGAATATATATATGACTTTTCCCTCTCAGCTTAGGTGAACTAGTAATGTGGTTTAACAACGAGCAGAATTCCGTCATTTAATTTTCAGTACAATAATGACCCCCAGATTTACTTGTGTATTTTCATCTATATCTTTATAGGTTCATTGATTATCTTGCTGGACACCACGTCCTTGACTTGAAGACTAAGCCTTGTAACATTAGGTAATGCATTGACGGATGCTATGTAGATATTTGTGCTGCATCTTGCTATGTAAAAAGAAAAGTTACATTGTGGATTGTCATATGGAAAAAGCTGATTTTCCTACCAACTCCTACCTCAAATTCTAAGTTCAGAATTCATGGCAAAATACACATACGCTCGTATAAAAAAAAAAAAATCCAGTGCTTTAGAGGTAGGCAGGAAAGACTGCGTCGTGCTCTAATTCTTTAATGTGACTTTGGATGTTGAGGAAGTTTCCTGAGGCAGTGCATGAACCAGTCCTTCATGAGAGCAGTCAGCGGTGGGTGACGTGGCTTGGAATTACGTATTTGCATAGGACGGAGAGGAAGTTATACGCTCTTAGGGCTCCCATGAGAACGACGGAAAACCCTTGAACAAGGCAGTTGGATGACCTGGATTTCAACTTTATCCAAAGGGGTAATTTTCAAGGTCACACTGACCCTCCAAAGAATCGTTCTTGCCCCCTTGCCCCCTTATCACCACTGGGGTTAACACGCGCCGATGTGGCCGACCTTGCTCTGTTGACATCAAAATATCCTAGTGTGTTACCTAATGCAAGTGCCGTCTGATGATGTTTACAGATAATGTACAGAAACAAGTCCCATGGTGTTGGGCGTTGATTGAGAGAATATTGGGATTCTGATCTTTTTCTTTCATAGTTCGCTGTTTCTCGCGTTTGCGAGGAACAGACGAAAAGGCAGCATTCACTCGCAACTGTTTTCTACCAATCATGTGCAATTCTCTGAAACCACAGCTTTCTGTCCACAACCAGGCCTCATAGATATTTCCGTGTTAATCCCAATTGCTTCATATCCCCTTGTTCAGTCCACTGACAGCACGTCCCCCTTTGAATATCACATCGCTCCAGTTCACTCTGTCCCGTGCGCGCCTTTCGCCCTTCTCTTTGTTGAGGCCTGAGGGTCTCAAAAGCTTTTTCACTCCATCCTTCCATCTCCAATTTGGTTTCCCCCTTCCCCTTGACACCTCCACTTCTGACACATATACCCTCTTTGTCAAACTCTCCGCACTCATTGTCTCCATATTTCCAAGTAATTTTAGCAAACCCTCTTCAGTTTTCTCAACCACACTATTCTTATTACCACACTTCTCTTACCTTGTCATTACATACCGGATCGACCCTCCTCATATTGTCCTTAACGTTTCATTTTCAACACATTTACCCTCTTATATACATTTTCATCTGTATAGTCCATGAAACGCATCCATAAAAAAGATCGTTTGACCTTTCAAAAATACTCATTTTCGCTCCCCTAGATTGTGAACTCCACATATTCATCAATGCTCCCAGAACCTTCATTCCTCCTCCCATCCATGTTTCCATTCGCTGTTATGTTCTCTCCCAGATATATAAAACCACTCAACTTTTCTACGTTCGAACTCGCACCTCCAACTAACCTGTCTCTTTGCACTTCAAAACAAGAAAGAAGCTTGCTTGTATTATTCACATTTACTCTCTTCGGCGTCTTTTCACACTCCCAAACTCAGACATCAACCTTTGCTGTTTTTCACTTAAATGCGTCCTTGCCGTGTCATCATCACAAGCAATTTCTGACTCACTTTCCATGTCTCCTCTCTCCCTGTAGATTGCATATCTGCACCGCTCTCCAAAACCTTTGCATTTAACTCCCTCGCCACCCCATCCATAAACAAACTAAACAGCCATGGTGACATTCTACACCCTTGCCACAAATCCATCTTCATCTGGAACCGCTCATCATTCCCCTCAACCTACTTGCACACATACCTTACTCTACTGTTAAATCTCCTCGGCGCTTTTAAGGGCTTTCCTCCCTCACGACATTTTTGTATCTTTCCACAACGCGTCTCTCAGTTTTTGTCGTTGGCATGAGCCACATATGTTGAAAAGATAGAGTCTATAGGGCCAACAGTGTCGTGCGATCAAAAAAAACAGTGCTACATCAAACGAACATGCAGAATATCACTTACGGCCACGAAATTCGTAAGAAAAAATTCAGGCTAGAGTTCTTCAGTTAAACACGAGACAGTGATAAACATCGTTGAAACTAAGTGGAGAAGCAGTGAGATGGTTGATGCCCGATTGCTTCAAATAGGGGGGTCGGAAAATTATTTGGTTGCCGCTAATAGCAGCATGTCGTAAGCATATCAACAACAACCAAGCTGTCAAGGTCAGAGCGAATGCCAGGTGTCGCCAGGAGCACAGTAACCTATTCACTGATACTCATGACTCATTCTGACTCGTCATTACAAACCGTTGTGCTTGATGGGTAGTATCTTCAGCCCTTGCTAGCCATTAGATCCAACTTCATTTAGGTCACTTGTTGGGAATCAAGTTTTTTTTTGAGAAACTCGTACTATATACTGTGTACTGTATGGGATACGAAGTTTAGTAGTTTTGATATGGGTTTATGATTCAATAGTGTCATATATGTGAATGTTACAGCTGACGCTCCTCATTATAAAAGGCAAATTTATGGAATCCGAGTTTGGGCCTAAACGTATTTTGAAGTTTCTCATTAGAGGCGTTTGCGCTGCGTATGCATATGGACTTGTCATTTGCATATGTTTATATATATATATTGTAGGGTGCTTTACATATGTATTTGTGAGCATGTTTTGTTTTTGTTTTCATTTTTCACGTACGTGGAAAGGAGGCCTACACTGGTGGTCACTTCTAACCTAACTTCATCTGTCATGTTGACCTTTGAAATACCTAGAGCGAACTGTAGTTCCATTTTTGACCAAACATTATACCCTTTTTTTTTTGTTGCTGGAGTTTTTCCGTGCTTCGCCTCCTGTTATGCCCTTGTCCAGTGTCCAGCCTCAAAGTGTGGCCTTAGGTTCTATAGTTGTTATGGATTTCCTACAAATGGCTTGTGGTGACGTCATGTGGAGCCCCCCCCCCCTCCCAAGGAATTCATTAATGTATTCTAATGTTTGTGGGTATGGTCCCTACAAGCGTTAACCTGCTTTTTGATAAAATAAGTAATCACACACACATCTACACAACACCGTATACATACACAGGTGTAGTGCATCGATTCACCTGGCCACCGGTACATACACCTGTCTCTGGTCAAGGTTAGCCAACATCCATTGCGTAATATTTCATACTGGTATATATATTCTTGTATTGTTTAACAGTGGGTCTTCCACATAGGGAGATTCATTGTAATTTTGCAACCACTGTTTACCTTCCTCGACTTTGCTGTAGATGCCGCTTTGATAATTCTAGATAACCTGTTCCTAGTAGAGGACTTTTTCATTTGAAATTTGATATGAACTGATTTTTGTACTCTGTGCAGAGATCATTATTTTTTTGTTTCCAGTTATGTTTGTCACTTCTATAAGTGACTTTTGTTCATGGATACGTGTCTGTAGACCCTAGTAGCTAGGCTGGTGGTGATCTAGGCTGTGGAAGGAACGGGTCCTGGTGCGAATGTACTGCACCACCGTTACCATTACATATATCACTTTTTTTCATGTCTCAAGAGAGAAAAATGTGGTGTATAAAGTTTTGAGTGGTGTGTTTTCAGAGGTTGTAATGTTAGATTTTATCTGTAATTGTTTGAGAAACATGGCTATCCTCATGTTGATGTAATATCTCATATTACCTTTAATATTTGAACAGAGACGACGCACGTTTTCATAACTATATATACTCCAATGAAAATTGTATGATCTTTAAATAGATTTTTCATATCTGGAAATGGTGAAAATGTTATCCATGAAAGAACATAAAGTAAAATATGAAACAAGTTGTATCTCGGTATAATGGGTCTTTTCCACCCAAGAGAATTTTTCGTGAAATACACATGAATACTTACATTTTTTTTTTTTTTAAAGTCATATGGACTTTGTTCGTCCTTGGCGATGACGTTCATGGTTTCGGGAGCGCACCAGTTGCCATATGATTTTTTTTCTATTCATATGAGGACGAAGATTATATTGACTCATGAAATTGGATTCGTTAAGATTAAGATTGCATTAACAATGATAATAAGTGTTTAAACCTAGACCTGTATGACCTATTCGTAAGATTTTTTAAAATCATATCTCAACACGGATTGATACATGTAGTACATTTATTGTTGTATATTTTCAGTGGAAAAAATTGCTAAATCAAAGAAATAAAAATACACTTGTCCAGTATGTTTCAAACCGTACCAACAGTAGTCTATTAATGATAGATACCAATTACTTTTTAGGTTACTACAAGACCTAGGGTTTAGCGGTTCAAAGTAATCATCTTGTCAGTATATATATATATATATATATATATATATATATATATCGTTACTGAGCGTGACATACACAGTCCCTCGAAAAGGGTTTTGTCTTTTAGTATCGTTATCCAGGGTACCTATAATACTGTTGGCTAATACAGGTACTGCATGATTAAGATCGAACCCATAGCATTATTTACGATATAGAAATAAACTCTAAACACTAGTTACTTGAGAATGGGGATCTAAAACGCTCATTAATGTCCCGCCTCTACGTAAGTGCATTTGGGACATGTCACCATACACCCGTCTGTTTATGGACACATTCTTGTCAGGACTCAAGAACAGTAGATGATACAAACTTAATACTTACACTTTTTATAACCCCAGTGGAGGTGACTTGCAGATCAAGTATTGGAACATATACCTGCATTAATTTCCACACTAGGAAAAACTTACTCCTTTGTGCGAATTGTTGTGTTAAGAGTGCTGAATGATGGAAAATCTGATTCATAGCATTTACGCTTCAGTAATAAACAACATGACATTCATAGTTTTTGTACCCGTGGTGTGACTGACCATTAGAAAATGCGTTTCATGCTTCCGTTCTCCAGTAGTTTTCCAATTTGTGTCATCCCTCTGTCCGTCTATATAGTGGTGTACATATGTGTTGGTATAAATCATCATGTTTGGTGGGAAATGTTTTCTCCTCCCCACCTTACTTACGCCTGTATACTGTACAAATTATTTTCGCTGTAACTACAAACTGAACATGTTTACGTGTAGGAAGGACCAATCTAAACACCACTATCTTCCAGCGCACCCTGATGGAATTTACCTTTATTATGCCCTAAGAAAATGCATTTTTACGGCCATTAGAGGACTGCTATTTGTCAAATGAGTTTGTTTGCTGTGTTCATTTTTGTTTGGATTTTTTTTGTTGTTGGAGCGTCTCGGGGAATGGTTCTAGCTGCCAACAGGAAAGGGTTGCTAGATCCATCTGTAGAATATCCTTAAGTTCTTGTCCCACAGTAATCTTTGCGTTCAACTGTGATTTGCATGCCCCACTAAATATTAGCGTATCATAATAGAATGTTGCCTGTATACTGAAGGTGAGCCACAACCGAAGGTATGTGAGAATTATGCTTCTCTGCCTGCGGTTAACAGCTGAAAGATGATAAATACGATGACAAATGCGAACCCACTCTCCAAAGTACGTCAATAGACGTCATCTGATTCTCTGACGTTAAAGGTCCACCCTACGTCAGACGTGGATGAATGAGCATCACCCAACAGCATATTCAGATTTCTTAATTACTATACGCCAAACCACGCGTACTTAAGCTAAATGATTCAAGGCTTATCTGATTGTGTAAGGGGTTCATAATTCCTTTATTTAGATCCATGGATTTTATCGTGGCTCCAGGCAAGATGATGGCTACACTAAGGACATGGAGGTGCTGATAGAAGGCCGGTAATCTTGGCTGGCAGGAGGTAGCACAAGTAATTTGGTTTCTCAGATAGTCGACATATCCTGTACGAAAATCAGGTTCATAGACGTTAATATATTTTAAGAATGTCAGAGTCAAATATGCATAGCTTTTCATCAGAATCAATACCCACAGTTCAGGAAATCGTTGTTTATTATCGGAAATCAGTAATAGTTATTTTACCTTTCTCGTGTGATCAGATTTTGGTTTCCTGTTTATAGCGATATTATACAGGTTCAAAATTCGTGTAATGTCTTTTGACAAACCATATGTTAAGCCTAATCCTATGCAACCTTCTATGCACCTAAACACCAAGCATCCGATAAATCCAACATTAAGTACCCGACTTAACTTCTGTTTACAATGCTGTCTTAACGAAGGCCTGCGGTGTTAACGTTGCTCACTTCGCTCGCTTTTTGATTTGTTGTGTTATATAAAGGAAATTAGCAAGAAATATTAACAGAATAGTTCTGGTGCGTGTAACAGTGAAACAAGAACACTTAGTATCCCCGTTTTCGTATCACCAACTTTGCTCAAAGTCTCACGTGTTATCAAAAGATCTAAAAACATTCCCATGTAAACATTCCCCAGCATTTCAAGTTTTTCAAACATTTTTTCCGCAGAGCCAGTGACTAATATGTAGAAATTTTATTTTTTAACAACCTCTAATTGGCGTCCATTATCATATAAGCTACAATATGTCCTCTACTTAATTACCCTCAAGAGTTAAAGAGCAAAAGAACCATTCAGAACAAAATGTATCACACATTTCTACTGGACTGTCGTAATGCTGCCTAATCCGGTGAGTGACAACCACGTTGAACGGTGTATCGTACATTCTCAACAGAATTTTTTAATATCTGTAATATAGTTGTACTTTGTGAGTAAACAGTAGGCAAGTAAAGAACATGTCTAGGCGAACGTGGCAGCGGGGTGAGTCATCAGGCTAAGCAGGTGGGTAGGCAGGCGGCCTTCCAAAACCCACTTCCTTGTTGGAGGCCACACATTGTAGGCTACTGACCCGATCTGTTACATCAACGTTTTGAATAGGGAGAACAGTTTTACTGACGAACTTTTTAGTTTTAACGTTCGGACGTTTACACTGCAGTTCTCGATAAACAGGGATAAACTGGGCAAGTATAGGAGACCTGTAAAAATGGAGGGTTTACGTCGAGAAGGCCCTCGATGAAATTAGGAGAAAGTTCTGGGATGAAATGTGCCCAGGAATATGAAGGTAGAGGGCGTCTTCCAGCGTGGGATGGTGTGGAGAGTTGAGTACAGTGGGTACATCTTTGGGGTTGGGGGTAGCAAGGTAACTGGTTAACAGGTAGGGGGAGGAGGTTTGGCAGATGATGCTGGCCGGGCACTCGGTGGACCACGCCGGGTAGTGTTGGGTACAGGCGGAAGACCCACCAACGGTTACGAATCGCCACCATGCCAGGATATTTTTATCTTGTCTAAGCCGTAGGCTATCCTGTCTGTATGGCTGGACAACTGGAAGAAGCTTTGCGTGGATATTCATGCAGATTTTAGTCTGTATAGCTGTCTGTTGCAACATGGTTTTCAAAATATTCAGTTCTAGCGATATGTCTTTGGCCATCTGTATGCTTCTTTGCATTATGCATGTGGATCATCCTTTTTCATGTATGTGTCCGTATGGATGATTTCGCCACTGTGGTTGTTAGTAATAATGTCCTGGCTATGGTTTGGTTATTATTGTTTCTAAATGAGTGTGTTTGTCTATATTTAACACAGTTGAATAATTATTTGTACAGCACGGGAACAGAGCTTTACGCTGTTTGAGGCCTCTCTAACTACGTAGCTGTGTCCGTGTTGGTGTTTGTATGACCTTTGCAGTGGGGTCTTTATGGCTGATCTGGGTGCTTTCAAGTGGCACGTAACTACATGAAATTCTGTTAGCTTTTATGGTCTACTCTTGGGCGTTCAATTATTAATCTTAGATGGATTTTGGGTTGAGCCACTGGTTAGAAATAATCGTGATTTGAAATTTTGGTTTGGAATACCTCAGGTACTTCGATCAGCCTGTTACTCATAATGCACTAGCGACACCTTGAAACAGATGGTAACTAATGAAGAAAGGAAATTTCATATCCTCCAGAATTGGTATTCGTTACTTCCCGCAGAAGGGTTTCCCTGTGAGGTGTTCATCACTTGTAATTCATTCCTTGCAACGTAGTGATGATAACCAGGTTTTCTTACATTTGCCTCACATGGTCACTTAGCATTTTGTCAGGTTGGGCTTCATCAGCTGTTCGTCTATGCAAATCTGGATATTGGCCATATCTCTTACCAGAATAGGAACACTCATCTCAGAGTTGAAAGACTGAAGGCGTTGTCGTTAAGGTGGTTGCAACTGAGCTTTATGGGGTTGACGAACAGGCCGTGGCTGCGTGGTGGAGCGCACACCTTAGCCTACCCAGGGACACATCACCTTAAGTATAAATGCTAACATGACGGCTTCGAAGCCCACATACGATTTTAAGGCCACAGGATTTACGGGGTTGTTCCGCAGAGATCAGTAAGGAAATCAAGCTTCAAGAAATAATACCTGACCAAAGATGAATGGTTATATATGCTTAGATGTATAAGGCATGATGATGTATATGGCTTAGTAATACTGAGTACCAAAGGTATGTGAAGTGAACTGTCTGTGATACTGATATTTCATTGTTCAGTGTAAACACCAGGATGTTGTTGTGACTAATGCAGATAATGCTCCCTTGCATTAATCACTTTGACCCCCCCCCACCTCTCAACGAAAACCCACCAGGAAATATGACGCAGCCAGACGATATTCGGGTTATGAACTTGACAGATGCACAGGAGCAGCTGTCATGAAATGATTGAAACGGAAAGGAAATTGACAGTTTTGCCATAGATGTTGGCATTAATTAAGCATCCTTATCCCACTATTAAATTTCTCTCGTTCGGTAAAGTTCTACTTTTTCTTTCTGTTAAACCGCATGAAGGCTGCTGATCTTTAGCGTGTAAACCCATGATTCTAGGTAATTATGCTTCTGATATTTTCTCCCTATTTTGTTCTTGTTCTTGTTACACTATCATTACACTGGCGATCTGAAATCTTCCAGGGATATCATACAGTTTGATAATTATATGTACGAACCGCGACTTGTCTAATAATAGTCTTTTGAGACTATTATACTAATAATGATTTCGTTCGTTTTGCACGGCAATGTGACGTATAGCACGCTCGGGATGTTTGTTTGTAACCTAACTTAGAGTATGTCATCTAACCTAATATTGACTTATGAAGCTTCGATAGAAGTACATCAATCACTCATTCAATATAGCGAAATTAAGAAAGTATGAGGTAGGTTATCTACATCAAAGGTTTTCTCATCTCTGTCACCCAGGATAACTTTGAAATAATTTTACAAGGGTGTGCTAGATTTTCATTCCACAAGAGAAACTACCGTATTAATTTCTTTTTCATAATATATCGTAATCACAATGACCCACAACGTTATCAAATACTCAATAGTTCGTCATGCTTATCAACACGGAGAAAAAGTGTTACTCCTTGACCATGAAATGTTAACCCTGAGAACTGGGCCATTGTCCAACAAATACACTGAATGCTGCATTCATCAGGAATATGTTAAAAAATATTACACAACAAATTAACGCAGCTAGTTTTAGACTGCTAATAATATTCAGTAGATTATGTACTTTACCTCTAAATTAGAATGATCCCAATTCAGTTGTATCGCCAACTCTTGTTAATTCATTGGACCCGTAAATATTAGCAAGAGTACATATTTTGGGTGTCACTCCCAGTGCTTCTGCTGCAAACGTTGAGGAAACTATATTGACTTCGTCATACTGGCGAGGCTTGAGTCATACATGCGGATCATGAAGTAATCACCTAGTCATATAAGTAAGGCTTGAAAAGCCCACATTGTCATATCGGCTACGCTTGCGGTACTGGCGATGAAATGGTCTAGTAACTAAAGTCCATTACATTGGATTAATGTAGTTTATGACCATTGTAAACATCCTCCTTTACAGCCATCTAAGGACCCTAACAAACTTCCATTATGTAAATGCCATGCATTATCCTCGCACATTGCTACCCTCATGCAGTATTGCTAGAACCCTGTTATTAATACGTTATACATTGATATAACACTGGCTAGCCATGGTTAGCTGGCGTTAACTCGCCTGCCACTTCCTTCCTGTTATATAGTACTGGATGATCTCACTAAAGTGACTACGCGTTCATCACTTCCGAATTGCGCTCAACAAAATACAGTTAGTCAACCAACCCAAACGAATCTGGTACTACATCAACATTTATACAATATAGAGAAATTGCACCTAAAGGGAAGGCGTGTTTGCTCCTAGTACATTTCACTCGTACAGATTCATTATAAAATGCATCTTACACACTTGTTTTTCAGTGTTCAAACCTTTGACTAGTTGATATATTTCATGCATGGTTTGTTGTTTGTTAACGTTTTTAGGAAACTACAACCTCTTGTCCTTTCCTGCATGAATATTTTCCCTTACACATACGAGAAGCTTGCCTGTATGTGGCTAACGTTTATGAATATACCGATTTGTGTTGTAGGTATTACTCTATGATCTTGTAATGACTTTCGTAATTACCCGTTTGTACTAATCTGTTTGTACTGTATGTGGGGGTAGGGGGGACTTCCACTAATGGGGTCCCATTTCTTGAACTTTGTTATCGCACAACTTTTTAACATCTGTATGCTGTCCACTTTTGCAGTCAGGTATAAAAGTACTTTTATTACATTCTCTGTTGTACATTTCTTGCTTGATCTATAGTTGTGCCCTCTATCTTGCTGTAACCGTACATCATATGAAGAAGCTTTCCACGTTGACATCATCAAATAGATTTAAAAGCTAAGGATTTTGATCAGGTCACCTTTTACCCTTTTCTTCTTCTAGAGGGGACAAATTTAAGGCCTTTAACCTTTCCCTGTCACTCAGCTTGTTCAATCATAGTACAATCTTTATGTTGCTCTCTTGTGGGTGTGTTAAGTGCGTGTGTGAGAGTAGGTACGTTTATGCCAGAGTTTAGGCTAGGGAGTCAGACTGTTCCAATCCAACCTTGCATTAATCACACAGAAAACAACGAATGCTCTCGCTGCCACTCAACAGCAAATTTCTTCTTGTAAGATTAACAAAATAATTGGATAGTACTGAGTTTTCCTTACATATGAAAGCGATATATGTGGAGGTTAAATTTTTCATATGTTTACATGCATATGTGTAGTATGAATGTCAGTAGGTGGTATAGTAAGTAAAAGCTACTTTGGCACCATGTACCCAGTGCTGCCAACGTCCGACCCCCGCTTTAGGAAAGTTTTGAGTATCGTAA
>JAUUDZ010439261.1:0-24710 GCA_032361705.1 Panulirus versicolor
ACATGTTTACCAAATGGCGTCCTAGCTTCGTCTCTTTGATGTATATCAACTGACTGTTATATTTCTCTCTTGTGTCTCCCCTGATGTGATTATTACACGAACGTGTAATATATGTTTGCGCGTGTGTGTGTGTGTGTGTGTGTGTGTTTGTATGTGTGTATCTGTGTGTGTGTGTGCCTGTGCATCCTTCACTGACCAAATATACGATTCGAACTTTCTTTGAAGAACTGGTTATATTTTTGTAAGCAAAGAATATGATAATGACTACGCTAGGAATACTTTATATCTACATCTGATACATTTCATATTCTAGCCATTGTCATTGTAGGAGATAAAGAAAATCTAGAACGTTCGAGGAAATATCCAAATGGCTTTGGTTTCATCTACTTTTCTTCTTAAGTTAATATTACTGTCTCACAGCCAGCGACCGGGAGGAAATCAGTACTGACTGAGCCAGTGAGAAAAGTCATGCCCCACCCGTCTCATGAATAATCAAGAAAATAACATCCTACATGGCGGAATATATGGGGACGTGACAGTTTGACATAACAACGACATAGATCTTATGTGTATGAACAATTACATTTCTAACTCTGTGTAAGGAATTTGTCTGTACACAGTCAGTGTATTCCTGCATTTGTTGGTACACAGTTAGTGTATTTCTGAAAGTGCTGGTGCACAGTCAGTGTATTCCTGCATGTGTCGGTACACAGTCTGTGTATTCCTACATTTGTAAGTACATTGACAGTGTATACCTGCATGTGTCGATAAAGTCAGTGTATACCTGCATGTTTTGGTACACAGTCCCTGTATTCCTGCATGTGTTGGTACACCAGTACGTGTATTCCAGCATGTGTCGGTTCACAGTCAGTGTATTCCTGCAAGTGTTGGTACACAGTCAGTGTATTTCTACATGTGTTGGTACATAGTTAGTGTATTCCTGCATGTGTTGGTACACAGCCAGTGTATTCTTGCATGTGCCGGTACAGTCAGTGTATTCCTGCAAGTGTTGGTACACAGACAGTGTATTCCTGCATGTGTTCGTGAACAGACAGTGTATTCCTGCACGTGTTGGTACATAGTCAGTGTATTCATGCATGTGTTGCTACATAGCCAGTGTATTCCTGCATGTGTCGGTGCACAATCAGTGTATTCCTGCATGTGTCGGTGCACAACCAGTGTATTCCTGCATGTGTTGGTACACAGTCAGTGTAATTCTGCATGTATTGGTACACAGTCATTTTATTCCTTAATGTGTCGGAACACTGTCAGTGTATTCCTAAATGTGTAGGTACATAGACAGTGTATTCTTGCATGTGTCGGTAAACAGTCAGTGTATTCCTGCATGTTTCGGTACACAGTCAGTTTATTCCTGCATATGTCATTACAGTCAGTATATTCCTGCATATGTTGGTACACAATCAGTGTATTCCTGAATGTTTCGGTACACAGCCAGTGTATTCCTGCATGTGTTAGTACACAGTAGGTATATTCCGGCATGTGATGGTACACAGTCATTGCATTCCCGCATGTGCTGGTACATAGTCAGTGTATTCCTCCTTCCGTTGGTACACAGTCAGTGTATTCGTGCATGTGTTGGTACACAGACAGTGTATTTCTGCATGTGGCGATACCCAGACAGTGCATTCCTACATATGTTGGTACATAGTCAGTGTATTCATGCTTGTGTCAGTACACTCTAAGTGTATTCCTGCATGTGTTGGTACACAGTTAGTGTATTCCTGCATGTGTGGGTACACAGCCAGTGTATTCCCGCATGTGCCGGTACACAGTCAGTGTATACCTGCTTGTGTTTATACACAGACAATGAATTCGTGAATGTGCCGGTACCCAGACAGTGTATTCCTGCATGTATTGGTACATAGTGTATTCCTGAATGTGTCGGTACACTGTCAGAGTATTCCTGAATGTGTTAGTACACAGTCAGTGTTTTCTGCGTTTGTCGGTACACAATCAGTGCGTTCCGGCATGTATCGGTACACAGTCACTCTATTCCTGTATGTCTCGGTACACAGTTAGTGTATTTCTTCATGTGCCATTACACTATTACCGGTAGTCCTGTAGGTATCAGTAAACAGTCACTGTATTTCTATAATGTGTTGGTACACTGTCAGCGAATTCCTGCTCGTATTGGTAGAGTCAGTGCATTCCTGCATGTGTTGCTACACAGTCAGTGTATTCCTGCATGTGTCGGTACACATTTAGTGTATTCCTTCTTGTGCCGGTACAGTCAGTGTATACCTTCATGTGTCAGTACACAGTCAGTATATTTCTACATGTGTCGGCACACAGTCAGTGTATTCATGGATGTGTTGTCCACAGTTTATTACATTCCTTCATGTGTCGGTACACAGTCAGTGTATTCCTGCATGTGTCAGTACACAGTCAGTGTATTCCTGCATGTATTGGTACAGAGTCATTGTATTCTAGCATGTGTCGGTACACAGCCAGTGCATTCCTGCATGTGTTGGTACACACTTATTACATTCCTTCATGTGTCGGTACACATTCAGTGTATTCCTGCAAGTGTCGGTACACAGTCAGTGTATTTCTGCATGTGTTGGTACACAGTCAGCGTATTCCTCCATGTGTTGGTACACAGTCAGTGTATTCCTGCATGTGTTGGTACACAGTCAGTGTATTCCTGCATGTGTCGGTGTACTGTCTGTGTATCCCTGCATGTGTCGGTACAGAGTCAATGTATTCCTCAATGTGATGGTACACAGTCAGTGTATTCCTGCAAGTGTTGGTACACCTTCAATATATTCCTGCATGTACTGGTACACAGTCAGTGTATTCTTGCATGTGGTCGCACGCATTCAGTGTGTTCCTGCTTGTGGTGCTAGAGAGTCAGTGTATACCTGCATATGTGGGTACTCAGTCAGTGTATTCCTGAAGGTGTTGTTACACAGTGTATTTATGCATTTGTTGGAACACAGTTAGTTTGTTCCTTCATTTGTTGGTAAACACTGTATTCCTTCATGTGCTGGTAAACAGAGAGTGTATTCCTGCATGTGCCGGTACACAGCCAGTGTATTCCTGCATGTGGTAGTACACAGTCGGTGTGTTCCTCCATGTGTTGGTACACAGTCAGTGTATTCCTGCATGTATCGTTACACAGTCAATATATTCCTGCATTTGTTGGTACACAGTTAGTGTATTCCTGTTTCTGCTGGTACACAGTCAGTGTGTTCCTGCATTTCTCCGTATATTGTTAATGTATTCCTGCAAATGTTGGTACACAGTCAGTGTATTCCTGCATGTGTCGGTACAATATCAGTGTATTCCTGCATGTGTCGGTACATGGTCAGTATATTCCTGCATGCGCCGGTACACAGCCAGTGAATTCCTGCAAGTGTTCGTACACAGTTGTATTCCTTCATGTGTTGGTACAAGGTCAGTGTATTCCTTCATGTTTTGGTACACACTCATTGTATTCCTGCATGTGTTGGTACACACTCATTGTATTTCTACATGTGTTGGTATATAGACCGTGTAATCCTACATATCTTGGTACACAGAGAATGTATTCCTTATGTGTTGGTACATAATGAGTTCATTCCTGCATGTGTGGGTACACAGTCAGTGTATTCCGTCATGTTTTGGTATAGAAGCAAGTTATTCCTGCATGCATCGTTACACAGTCAGTGTATTCCTGCAGGTGTAGGTACACAGTAACTTTATTCCTGTACGTGTTTCTACACAGTCAGTGTATTATTGCATGTGTTGATACATTATCAGTGTATTCCTGCATGTGTTAGTACACAATCAGTGTATTCTTGCATGTGTTAGTACACAATCAGTGTATTCTTGCATGTATTGGTAGAAAAACTGTGTATTCCTGCATGTATTGGTAGAGAAACTGTGTATTCCTGCATGTGTCGGTACACAGTCAGTGTATTCCTGCATGTGTTGGTACACATTCAGTGTTTTCCTACATGTGTTGGTACATAGTCACTTTGTTCCTGCATGTGTTGATACACACTACAATCCTCCATATGCATGTACACAGTCAGTGTATTCCTGCACATGTTGGTACACATTGAGTGTATTCTTGCATATGTTGGTACACAGTCAGTGTATTTTTGCATGTGTTGGTACACATCCAGTGTATTGCTGAATGTGCCGGTAATAAATCAGTGTATTCCTGCATATGTCGGTACACAGTCAGTGTATTCCTGCATATGTCGGTACACAGTCAGTTTGCTCCTACATGTGTTGGTACACACTCTATTCCTGCATGTGTCTGTACACAGTCAGTGCATTCCTGCATGTGTCGGCACACAATCCATGTATTCCTGAATGTGTTGGTACAGTGTCAGTGTTACCTTGCATGTGTTAATACACTGTCACTGTATTCCTGTATGTGTTTATACAGCCAGTGTATTCTTCCATGTGTTGGTATAGAGTCAGTGCATTCCTGCATGTGTTGGTATACAGTCAGTATATTATTGCATGTGTTGGTTCACAGTCAGTATATCCTCCATGTGTTGGTACAGATTCATTGTATTCCTGCATGTGTCAGTACACATTTAGCGTATTCCTGCGTGTGTTGGTACAATGTCAGTGTGTTCCTGCATATATTGATACAGCCAGTTTGTTACTGCATGTGTTAGTATACACTTTATTCTTGCAAGTGCCGGTAAACAGTCAGTGTATTACGGCATGTGCCGGTACACAGCCAATGTATTCCTGCATGTGTTGGTACACAGTCAGTGAATTCCTGCATGTGATGGTATACAGTCAGTGTTTTCCTGCATGTGTTGGTACACAGTCGTTGTATTCCTGCATGTGTTGGTACACAGTTAGTGTATTCTTCCATGTTAACAAAATCAGGAATACACTGAATGTGCACCAACACAAGCAAGAATACACTGACTGTGTGCCAACAAATGCTGGAATACTCTTATTGAGCACCAATACATACATGAATATACTGACTGTGTACAAGCACATGCAGGAACACACTGACTCTGTACCGATATATGTAGGATACACTGACTATGTACCAACACATGCATGTATACACTGACTGTGTAACGGCATGTTCAGAAATACACTGACTGTGCACCGACACATGCAGGAATACACTGACAGTGTACCGACACATTCAGGAATGCACTGACTCTGTACCAGTACATGCATGAAAACACTGACTCTGTACCAACACATGCAAAAATATACTGGCTGTGTACCAACATGTGCGGGAATACACTAACTGTATACCATCACATTCAGGAATACATTAAACCTGTACCGAAGCGTGCAGGAATACACCGACAGTGCACCGACACATGCAGGAATACACTGACTGTTTACCGATACATGCAGGTATACACTCACTCTCTACCGGCACATGAAAGAATACATTGAATGTGTACCAACACATGGAGGAATACACTAACTGTGTACCAACACATGCAGGGATACACTGACTGTTTACCGACACATGCAGGTATACACTCACTCTCTACCGGCACATGAAAGAATACATTGAATGTGTACCAACACATGGAAGAATACACTAACTGTGTACCAACACATGCAGGAATACACTGACTTTGTATCAACACATGCAGGAATGCACGGACTGTGTACTAACACATGCAGAAATACACTGAATGTGTACCAACATGTGCAGGAATACACTGACACTGTACCAACACATGCAGTAATACACTGTCTGTGTACCAACATATGCAGGAATACACTGCCTGTGTACCAACATTTGCAGGAATGCACTGACTGTGTACCGACACATGCAGAAATACACTGACATTGTACCAACACATCAGCATTACACTGACTGTGTGCTAAAATATACATGAGTACACTGACCCTGTACCAGCACATGCAGGAATACACTGCTGTGTACCAACATTTGCAGGAATGCACTGATAGTGTACCGACAAATGCAGGAGCACACTGACTATGTACCAACACATGCAGTAATAAACAAATGCAGGAACAGACTGACTAAGTACCAACACATGCAGTAATACACTGACTGTGTAACAACACATATAGAAATACACTGATTGCGTACCAACACATGCAGGAATAGACTGACTGTCTACCAACACATGACGAATATAGTGACTGTGCACAACACATGCAGGAACAAATTGACTGTGTACGAATACATACAGGAATACATTGACTGTGTACTAACACATGCACGAATAAACAGACTATGTATCAACACATGCAGGAATTCACTGGCTGTGTACCAACACATGGAGGAATACACTGACTGCTTACCGACACATGCAGGAACACAGTGACTGTGTACCGACTCATGCAGGAATACACTGACTGTTTACCGACACATGCAGGTATACACTAACTCTCTGCCGGCACATGAAAGAATACATTGGATGTGTACCAACACATGCAGGAATACACTAACTGTGTACCAACACATGCAGGAATATACTGACTTTGTATCAACACATGCAGGAATGCACGGACTGTGTACTAACACACGCAGGAATACACTGATTATGTACCGACACATGCAGGAATACACTGAATGTGTACCAACATATGCAGGAATACACTGACACTGTACCAACACATGCAGTAATACACTTCCTGCGTACCAACATATGCAGGAATACACTGCCTGTGTACCAGCATTTGCAGGAATGCACTGACTGTGTACCGACACATGCAGAAATGCACTGACATTGTACCAAAACATCAGCATTACACTGACTGTGTGCTAAAATATACATGAGTACACTGACCCTATACCAGCACATGCAGGAATACAATGACTGTGTACCAACATTTGCAGGAATGCACTGATAGTGTACTGACAAATGCAGGAACACACTGACTATGTACCAACACATGCAGTGATACACTGACTGTGTAACAACACATATAGAAATACACTGATTGCGTACCAACACATGCAGGAATACACTGACTGTCTACCAACACATGAGGAATATAGTGACTGTGCACAACACATGCAGGAACAAATTGATTGTGTACGAATACATACAGGAATAAACTGACTGTGTACTAACACTTGCACGAATAAACTGACTGTGTATCATCACATGCAGGAATACACTGGCTGTGTACCAACACATGGAGGAATACACTGACTGCGTACCGACACATGCAGGAACAGACTGACTGTGTACCGACTCATGCAGGAATGCACTAACTATGTACAATCACATGCATGAATACACTGACTGTGTACCAGCACATGTAGGAATACACTGATTGTGTACAAACACATAAAGGAATACACTGACTGTGTACCGACACATGCAGGATTACACTAACTATGCACCAACAGATGTAGGAATACATTGACTGTATACCAGCACATGCAGGAATATATTGACTGTGTACAGACAAATGCAGGAACACACTGACTGTGTACCAACACATGCAGGAATACATTGACTATGTACCAACACGTGCAGGAATACACTGACTGTGTACCAACACATGCAGGAATACACTGACCGTGTACCAACACATGCAGGAATACACTGGCTGTGTACCGGCAAATGCAGGAGTACGCTGACTGCGTACCGAAACATACAGGAATGCATTGACTCTGTTCCGAAACATGCAGGAATACACTGACAGTGCACCGACGCATTCAGGAATACACTGACTATGTACCTCACACATGCAGGAATACATTGACTACGTACCGGCACATACAGGAATACACTGATTGTGTACCGACACATTAAGGAATACACTGAATGTTTACCGACACATGAAAGAATATAATGACTGTGTACCAACACCTGGAGGAATGCACTGACTGTGAACCGACACATACAGGAATACACTGAATCTGTACAGACAAATGCAGGAATACACTGAATGTATACCAACACATGCAGGAATACACTGACTATGTACAAATACATGCAGGAATACACTGACTGTGTACCAGCAAGCGCAGGAATACACTGTCAACTGACACATGCACGAATAAACTGACTGTGTACCAACACATACAGGAATACAGTAACTGTGTACCATCACATGCAGGAATATACTGACTGTGTACCAACACATGCAGGAATTCACTTACTATGTACAAATACATGCAGGAATACACTAACTATGTACCAGCACATGAAGAAATACTCTGGTTGCGTACCAACACACGAAGGAATACACTGACTGTGTACAGACAGATCCAGGATTACACTCTCTTTGTACCAACACATGTAGGAATATAGTGACTGTGTACAAACACATGCAGGAATACACTAACTGTGTACCAACACATCCAAGAATACACTGACTCTATACCAGCACATGCAGGAATACACTAACAGTGTACCGGCTAATGCAAGAACACCCTGACTGTGTGCCAAAATATGCAGGAATACATTGACTGTGTATCAACACACGCAAGAATACACTGAATAAGTACCAACACATGCAGGAATACACAGGCTATGTACCGGCACATGTAGGAGTACACTAACTGCGTACCGACATATGCAGGAATACACTGGCAGTGTACCGACACATTCTGGAATACACTGACTGTGTACCAGAACATGCATGAATACACTGAGGGTGTACTAACACATGCAGGAATACACCGACTGTGTACCAACACATGCAGGAATACACTGACTGTGTACCGACACATGTAAGAATACACTAAATGTATACCAACATATGCAGGAAAAAACTGATTGTGTACCGGCACAGGAAGGTATACACTGACTGTGTACCTAAACATAAAGAAATATATTGACTTTTTACCAACACATGCAGGAATACAGTGACTGTGTACCGACACTAGCAGGAATACACTGACTGTGTACCGATACATACAGGAATACACTGACTCTGTACCGACACTAGCAGGAATACACTGACTGTGTACCGATACATACAGGAATACACTGACTGTACCAGCACATGCAGGAATATGCTGAATGTGTACCAAAATATGTAGGATTACACTGACTGTGTACCTGCACATGTAGGAATACAGTGTGTACCAATACATGCGGGAACAAACTAACTCTGTAGCAACACACGCAGGAATATACTAAATGTGTACCAACACACGTAGGAATACACTGACTGTGTACAGACAAATGCAGGAATACACTTACTCTCTACCAACGCATGCAGCAAACTGACTCTCTACCAACATATGCAGGAATATACTGACTGTGTACCAGGAATGCACTGACTATGTACCAACACATTCAAGAATAAACTGACTTTGTACCAGCATATACAGGAATACAGTGACTGTGTACCAACACCTGCAGGAATTCAATGACTTTAACCAACACATGCAGGAATAGACTGACTATGAAAAACACTTGCAGGAATACAGTAACTGTGTACCGACACATGCATTAATAAACTGATTGTGTACCAACACATGATGGAATACACTAAGTGTGTACCGACACATGCAGGAATAGATTGATTGTGTACCAACACATAACGTAATACACTCTTTGTGTACCGACACATGCACGATTACACGGTCTGTATACCAACATTTGTTGGTACACGGTCAGTGTATTCCTGCATGTGTTGGAGCAGTGCATTTCTGCATGTGTTGTACACAGTCAGTATATTTCTCATGTGTTGGTACACAGTCAGTGCATTCCTTCGTGTTGGTACACAGTCAGTGTCTTCCTGCAAGTGTGTGGTACACAGTCAGTGTGTTCCTGAATGTATCGGTGCACTGTCAGTGTATTCCTGCATGTATTGGTAGAGAGTCAGTGTATTCCTGAATGTGTTGGTATACAGTCAGTGTATGCCTTCTTTTGTTGTTACACAGTCAATGTATTCCTGCATATATTGGCGTACAGTCAGACTATTCCTGCATGTGTCGGTACAAAGTCAGTGTACTCCTGCATGTGCTAGTACAGAGTCAGTGTATTCATGCACGTGTTGGTACATAGTTTGTGTATTCCTGCATGTCTTGTTACATATTCACTGTATTTCTGCATGTGTTTGTATACAGACAGTGTAATCCTGAATGTGTCGGTACACAGAGTGTATTCCTTCATGTTTTGGTACACAATCAGTGTATTCCTGCATGTGTCGCTAGAGTCAATGTATTCCTGCATGTGTTTGTCATAATGTATTCCTGCATTTGTTGTTACACAGTCAGTGTATTCCTGCATGTGTTGGTACTCAGTCAGTTGTTCCTTCATATGTTGGTGCACACTGTATTCTTGCAAGTGTTGTTACACAGTCAGTGTATTCTTGCACATGTTGGTACACAGGCAGTGTATTCCTACAAGTGTTGTTACACAGTCAGTGTGTTCCTGCATTTGTCGGTACACTGTCAGTGTATTACTGTAAATGTTGTTACACAGTCAGTGTCTTCCTGCATATGTCGGTACACTTTCAGTGTATTCCTGCATGTGCTGGTACAGAGTCAGTATATTCATGTATACATTGGGACATAGTCAGTGTATTCCTAAATGTGTCTGTACAAAATCAGTGTCGCTACACAGTCAGTGTATTTCTGCATGCTTTGATACACAGCCAGTGTATTCCTGCACGTGTTGGCACATAGTCAGTGTATTCCTGCATGTCTTGGTACACATTCACTGTATTTCTGCATGTGTTTGTATACAGACAGTGTAATCCTGAATGTGTCGTTACAGAAAGAGTGCATTCCTTCATTTCTTGGTACACAATTAGTGTATTCCTGCATGTGTCGCTAGAGTCAATGTATTCCTGCATGTGTTTGTCATTATGTATTCCTACATTTGTTGTTACACAGTCAGTGTTTTCCTACATGAGGATACACATTCGCTGTATTATTGTATGTTTTGGTACACAGTCAGTGTATTCCTGCATGTGTTGGTACACTCAATATATTCCTGCATATGTCGTTACACTGTCAGTGTATTCCTGTATGTGTTGGTACACAGTCAGTTTGCTCCTTCATGTGTTGGTGCACACTGTATTTTTGCAAGTGTTGTTACACAGTCAGTGTATTCTTGCATACGTTGGTAAACAGTCAGTGTATTCCTACAAGTGTTGATACACAGTCAATGTGTTCCTGCATTTGTCGTAACACTGTCAGTGTATTACTGTAAATGTTGTTACACAGTCAGTGTCTTCCTGCATATGTCGGTACACTGTCAGTGTATTCCTGCATGTGCTGGTACAGAGTCAGTGTATTCATGTGTTTAATGGCACACAGTCAGTGTATTCCTAAATGTGTCTGTACAAAATCAGTGTATTCCTGCAAGTGTCGCTACACAGTCAGTGTATTCCTGCATGTTTTGGTACACAGCCAGTGTATTCCTGCATGTGTTGGTATACAATCAGTGTATTCCTTCATGTGTTGGTACACAGTCAGTGTATTCCTGCATGTATTGGTCCACAGTCATTGTATTCCTGCATGTGTTGGTATACATACAGTGTAATCCTGCATGTGTCGGTATACAGAGAGTGTATTCCGTCATATGTTGTTACACAATCAGTTTCTTCCTGCATGTGTCGGTACACAGTCAGTGTACTCTTGCATGTGTTTTTCATAGTCAGTGTATTCCAGCATGTGTTGGTAAAAGTCAATGTATTCCTGCAGATGTTGGTACACAGTCAGTGTATTCCTGTATGTGTTGGTACACAGTCAGTGTATTCCTGCATGTGTTGGTACACAGTCAGTGGATTCCTGCATGTGTCGGTACACGGTCCGTGTATTCCTGCATGTGTTGGTAGAGAGTCAGTGTATTCCTGCATATGTTGGTAGAGGGTCAATGTATTCCTGCATTTGTCTGTACACAGTCAGTGTATTCATGGGTATATTTGTACACATTCAGTGTATTCCTGCTTGTGTTGGTACATCGTCAGTTTGTTCATGCATGTGTTGGTACACACTGTATTCCTACATGTACAGTTACACAGTCAGTGTATTCCTGCATAATTTGGTAAGCATTCAGTGTATTCCTCCATGTGTTGGTACACAGTCAGTGTATTCTTGCACATGTTGGTACACACTCAGTATATTCATGCTTGTGCCGTTACAGGCAGTGTATTCCTGCATGTGCCGGTACAGAGTCAGTGTGTTCCTGCATGCATCGGTACACATTCAGTGTATTCCTGCATGTGTTGGTAAAAAGTCAATTTATTCCTTCATATGTCTGTACACGGTCAGTGTATACCTTCATGTGCCGGTACAGAGTTAGTGTATTCCTGCATGTGTTGGTACACAGTCAGTGTATTCCAGAATATATTAGTACACTGTTAGTGTATTCCTGCATGTGTCGGTACGCAGCCAGTGTACTCCTGCATTTGCCGGTACACAGCCAGTGTATTCCTGAATGTGTTGGTACACAGTCAGTGTATTCCTGCATGTGTTGGTACATAGTCAGTGTATTCCTGCATGTGTTGGTACACAGTCAGTGTGTTCCTGCATTTGCTGGTACACAGTCAATGTATTCCTACATGCTCTGGTATACAGTCAGTGTATTCCTGGATGTTTTGGTACTGAGTCAGTGTATTCATGCAAGTGTTGGTACACAGTCACTCTATTCCTGTATGTGTTGGTACAGAGTCAGTTCAATCATGCATGTGTCGGTACACAGTCAGTCTATTCCTGCATGTGCTGGTATACAGTCAGTGTATTCCTGGATATGTTGGTACACAATCAGTGTATTCCTGTATGTGTCGGGACACACTCAATGTAATCCTGCAGATGTTTTTCATAGTGAATTCCTGCATGTGTTGGTACACAGTCAGTGTATTCCTGAATGTGTTGGTACACAGTCACTGTATTCCCGTGTTTGTTAGTACACAGTCAGTGTATTCCTGCATGTGATGGTACACAGTTACTGCAATCCCGTATGTGTTGGTACACAGTCAGTGTGTTCCTGCATGTGCTGATACACAGTCAGTGTATTCCTTAATGTGTTTGTACATAATCTGTGTATTCCTGTATGTGTTAGTACACAGTCAGTGTATTCCTGCATGTGATGGTACACAGTTGCTGTATTCCTGTATGTGTTGGTCTACAGTTAGTGTATTCCTGCATGTGTTGGTACACAGTCAGTGCATTCCTGCATGTATCGGTGCACAGTCAGTGTATTCGTGCATGTGTTGTACACACTCTATTCCTGCTTGTGCCAGTATACAGTCAGTGTATTTCTGCATTTGTCGGTACACAGTGAATTCCTGTATGTGTTGGTGCACAGTCAGTGTATTCCTGCTTGAGTTGGTAAACACTCAGTTTATCCCTGCATGTGTTGGTAGACAGTCAATGTTTTTCTGCATGTTCTGGTACGTACTCTCTGTATTCCTGCAAGTGTTGGTACATAGTCAGTGTATTCATGCTTATGTTGGTTCAGAGTCAGTGTATTCCTGAATATGTTGGTACACACTCGGTGTATTCATGCATGTGTTGGTACACAGTCATTGTATCATTGCATGTATTGGTACACATTCAGCGTATTCCTTCATGTGCCGATATAGAGTCAGCGTATTCCTGCATATGTCGGTACAGAGTCAGTGTATTCCTGCATGTGTCAATACACAGTCAGTTTGTTCCTGCATGTGTTGGTACAAAGTCAATTTATTCCTTTCTGTGTCGGTACAAAGCCAGCGTATTCCTTTATGTGCCGGTACACAGTCAGTGTATTCATGCATGTGTTTGTACACAGACAGTGTGTTATTGCATATATCGGTACAGAGTCAGTGTGCTCCTGCATTTGTTGTTATACTGTTAGTGTATTCCTGCATGTGCTGTTATACTGTCAGTGTATTCCTGGATGTCTTGAAACATTGTCAGTGTATTCCTACATGTGTTGGTATACAGCCACTGTATTCCTGCATGTGTTGGCACACAGTTTAATCCTCCATATGTCGGTACACACTCAGTGTATTCTAGCATGTGCTGGTGTACAGTTATTGTATTCCTGGATGTGTTGGTACTCAATCAGTGTATTCCTACATGTGTCGGTACACAGTCAATGCATTCCTGCATGTGCTTGTCATAGTGTATTCCTACATGTGTTGGTACACAGTCAGTGTATTCCTGCTTGTGTTAGTACACAGTCACTGTATTCCCGTATGTGATGGTACACAGTTAGTGTATTCCTGCATCTGTTGGTACATGTTTAATGTATTCCTGCATGTGCCGGTGGAGAGTCAGTGTATACCTGCATGTGTCGGTACTCAGTTTGTGTATTCCTGCATGTGTCTTTACACAGTTAGTGTATTCCTGCAGGTGTTGGTACACAGTCATTATATTTTTTCATGCGTCGGTACTTATTCAGTGTAATCCTGCATGTGTCGGCACACCGTCAGTGTATTCCTGTATGTACTAGCACACAGTCTGTGTATTCCTGCATATGTTGGTACATAGTCAGTGTATTTCTATATGTGTCGGTATGCAGTCAGTGTATTCCTGCATGGGTTGGTGCACCGTCAGTGGATTCCTGCATGTATTGGTACAGTCAGTGTATTCCTACATGTTCGGTGCACTGCCAGTGAATTCCTGCATGTTTCGGTACAGAGTCAATGTATTCCTGAATGTGTTGGTACACAGCCGGTTTATTCCTGAATGCGTGGTACAGAATCAGTGTATTCATGCAGGCGCTGGTACACAGACAGTGTATTCCTGCATGTGTTGGCATAGAGACCATTGTAATCCTGCATGTGTCGGTACACTGAGAGTGTATTCCGTCATGTGTTGGTACACAATCAGTTTATTCCTGCATATGTTGGTACACAGTCAGTGTATTTCTGTCTATGTTGGAACAGTCATTGTATTCCTGCATATCTTGGTACACAGTCACTGTATATCTGCATGTGTATTCAGTCAGTGTATTCCTGCATGTGCAGGTACACAATCAGTTATTCTTGCATGTGTCGATGGATACTCATTCTATTCCTGTATGTGTTAGTACACAATCAGTGTATTTCTGCATGTGTTGGTACACAGTCAGTGTTTTCTTCCATTTACTGGTACACAGTCAGTTTGTTCCTTAGTGTGTTGGTACACTCTGTATTCCTGCATGTGTTGGGACACAGTCAGTGTATTTCTGCATATGTTGGTAGAGAGTTAGTGTATTCCTGCATGTGTTGGTAGAGAGTCAGTGTATTCCTGCATGTGTCGGTACACAATCAGTGTACTCCTTCCTGTGTTGGTACACATTTAGTGTATTCCTACATGTGTTGGTACACATGATATTCCTGCATGTGACGGTACACAGTCACTGTATTCCTGCATGTGTTGGTACACATTCAGTGTATTCCTGCATATGTTGGTACACAGTCAGTGTATTCCTGCATATGTTGTTAGAGAATCAAGTTTATTCCGGCATGTGTCGGTACACTGTCAGTGTATTCCTTCATGTGCTGGTATACAGTGAGTGTATTCCTGGATGTGTTTGATACACAGTCAGCGTATTCCAGCTTTCGTTTGTACACAGTCACTGTATTCCCTCATGTGTTGGTACACAGACAGTGTAATCTTACATATGTCTGTACGCAGTCAATGTATTCCTTCATGTGTTGGTACACAATCAGTGTATTCCTGCATAAGCTGGTACACAGTCAGTATATTCTTCCATGTGTTTGTACGTAGTCAGTGCGTTCCAGCATGTGTCAGTACACAGTTAGTGTATTCCTGCCTGTGTTGGTACACAATCAGTGTATTACTGCATGTGTTCGTACGCACTGTATTCCTGCATGTGACTGTACACAGTCATTGTATTTCTGCATTATTTGGTACACATTTAGTATATTCCTGCGTGTGTTGGCACAGTCAGTGAATTCTTGCATGTGTTGGCACACATTTAGTGTATTCCCTCATGTGCCGGTACAGAGTCAGTGTATTCCTGTATGTGTCGGTACATAGTCAGTGTATCCCTGCATGTATCGTTGCACAGTCAGTGTATTCTTGCATGTGTTGGTATAGACCGCTGTAATCCTGCATGTGTCGGTACACTGACAGTGTATTCCGTCATGTGTTGGAACACAATCAGTTTATTCCTGCATATGTTGGTATACAGTCAATGTATTTCTGTCTATGTCGGAAGAGAGTCATTGTATTTCAGTCTATGTTGGAACAGAGTCATTGTATTCCTGCATGTGTCGGTACACAGTCACTGTATATCTGCATGTGTTGGTACAGAGTTAGTGTATTCCTGAATGTGCAGGTACACAATCAGTTATTCTTGCATGCGTCGGTGCACACTCATTCTGTTCCTGTATGTGTTGGTACACAGTCAGTGTACTCCTGCATGTGTTGGTACACAGTCAGCGTTTTCTTCCATTTACTGTTACACAGTCAGTTTGTTCCTTAGTGTGTTGGTACACACTGTATTCCTGCATGTCTTGGGACACAGTCAGTGTATTCCTGCATATGTTGGTAGAGAGTTAGTATATTCCTGCATGTGTCGGTAGAGAGCCAGTGTATTCCTGCATGTGTCGGTACACAGTCAGTGTGCTCCTTCTTGTGTTGGTACACATTTAGTGTATTCCTACATGTGTTGGTACACACTATATTCCTGCATGTGACGGTACACAGTCAGTGTATTCCTGCATGTGTTGGTACACATTCAGTGTATTCCTGCATATGTTGGTACACAGTCAGTGTATTCCTGCATATGTTGTTAGAGAGTCAGTTTATTCCGGCATGTATCGGTACACTGTCAGTGTATTCCTTCATGTGCTGGTATACAGTTAGTGTATTCCTGGATGTGTTTGATACACAGTCAGTGTATTCCAGCAATTGTTTGTACACAATCACTGTATTCCTGCATTTGTTGGTACACAGACAGTGTAATCCTGCATATGTCGGTACAAAGTCAGTGTATTCCTTCATGTGTTGGTACACAATCAGTGTATTCCTGCATATACTGGTACACAGTCAGTGTATTCCTCCATGTGTTTGTACGTAGTCAGTGCATTCCAGCATGTGTCGGTACACAGTTAGTGTGTTCCTACCTGTGTTGGTACACAATCAGTGTATTCCTGCATGTGTTCGTACACACTGTATTCCTGCATGTGACGGTACACAGTCAGTGTATTCCTGCATTATTTGGTACACATTTAGTATATTCCTGCATGCGTTCGCACAGTCAATGAATTCTTGCATGTGTTGGCACACATTTAGTGTATTCCCTCATGTGCCGGTACAGAGCCAGTGTGTTCCTGTGTGTGTCAGTACATAGTCAGTGTATCCTTGCATGTATCGTTACACAGTCAGTGTATTCCTGCATGTGTTGGTACAAAGTTAATATATTCCTTCACGTGTCGGTACACAGTCAGTGTATTCCTTCATGTGCCAGTACACAGTCAGTGTATTCCTGCATGTGGCGATATACAGTCAGTGTATTCCTACATGTGTCGGTATACAGTCAGTGTATTCCTGCATGGATTGGTGCACGGTCACTGGATTCCTGCATGTGTTGGTACACAGTCAGTGTATTCCTGCATGTGTCGGTACACAGTCTATATATTCCTGCATGTGTTTGTTATAGTGTATTCCTGCATATATTGGTACACAGCCAGTGTATTTATGCATGTGTTGGTACACAGTCAGTGTATTCCTGCATGCGTTGGTACACTGTCAGTGCATTTCTGCAAGTGTTGGTACAGTCAGTGTATTCATGCATGCGCTGGTACACAGTCAGTGTATTTCTGAATGTGTCTGTACACTGTCAATGTATTCATGCATGTTTCGGTACACAGTCAGAGTATTCCTGCAATGACGTAACACAGCCAGTGTATTCATGCATGTGTTGGTACACAGTCAGCGTATTCCTGCAAGTGTTCTTACACAGTAAGTGTATTCCTGCATATGTCAGTACACAGTCAGTGTATTCCTTCATGTGCCGGTACACAGTCAGTGTATTCCTGCATATCTTGGTACATATACAGTTTGATCCTGCATGTGCCGGTACAGAAATAGTGTACTCCTACATGTGCTGGTATACAGTCATTGCTTTCCTGGATGTGTTGGTACACAATCAGTGTATTCCTGCATGTGTCGGTACACAGTCTATATATTCCTGCATGTGTTTGTCATAGTGTATTCCTGCATATGTTTGTACAAAGCCAGTGTATTCCTGCATATGTTGGTACACAGCCACTGTATTCCCGTATGTGTTGGTACAGCCAATGGATTCCTGCTCGTGTTGGTATACAGTCAGTGTATTCCTACATGAGTCGGTACACAGTCAGTGTATTCCTGCATGTGTTGGTACACAGTAAGTGTATTCTTGTATGTGTTGGTACACAGTCAGTGTATTCCTGCATGTGTTGGTACACTGTCAATATATTCCTGCAGGTGTCGGTACAGTCAATGTGTTCCTAAATATGTGATACAGAGTCAGTGTATGCCTGCACGTGTTGGTACACATCTAGTGTATTCCTGCATATTTTGGTACACAGTTAGTGTATTCCTGCATGTGTTGGTACAGAGTCAGTGTATTCATGCATGTGCTGGTACAAAGTCAGTGTATTCCAGAATGTGTCACTACACAGTCAGTGTATTCCTGCATGTGTTGGTACACAGTTAGTGTATTCTTGTATGTGTTGGTACACAGTCAGTGTATTCTTGCATGTGTTGGTACACAGTCAGTGTATTCTTGTATGTGTTGGTACACAGTCAGTGTATTCCTGCATGTGTTGGCACACTGTCAATATATTCCTGCAGGTGTTGGTACACAGTCAATGTACTCCTAAATATGTTGATACAGAGTCAGTGCATGCCTGCACGTGTTGGTACACAGCTTGTGTATTCCTGCATATGTTGGTACACTGTTAGTGTATTCCTGCATGTGTTGGTACACAGTCAGTGTATTCATGCATGTGCTGGTACATAGTCAGTGTACTACAGAATGTGTCACTACACAGTCAGTGTATTCCTACATGTGTCGGTAAGCAGTCAGTGTACTCCTGCATGTAACGGTACACAGTCAATGTCTTCCTGCATGATTTGGTTCACATTCAGTGTACTCCTGCATGCATTGGCACATAGCTAGTGTATGCCTATATGTGTTGGTACACACTCATTGAGTTTCTGCATTTGTCGGTACACTGTCAGTGTATTTCTGCATGTGCTGTTATACAGCCTGTGTATTCATGGATGTATTAGTACACAATCACTGTATTCCTGAATGTATTGGTGCACAGGCTCTCTATTCCTTTATATGTTGATACACAGATAGTTTAATCCTGCATGTGTTTTTACACAGTCAGTGTATTCTCGCATGTGCTGGTATTCAGTCAGAGTTTTCCTGGATGTGTTGGTACACAATCAGTGCATTCCTACGTGTGTCGGTACACAGTCTATATATTCCTGCATGTGTTTGTCATAGTGTATTCCTGCATGTGTTGGTACACAGTCAGTGTATTCCTGCATGTGTTGGTACACAGTCATTGTATTCCCGTATGTGTTGGTACAGAGTCAGTGTATTCCTGCGTGTGTTGGTACACAGTCAGTGCATTCCTGCATGTGTTGTTACAGAGTCGGTTTATTCCTGCATGTGTCGGTACAAAGTCAGTGTATTTCTTCATGTGCTGTTATATAGTCAGTGTATTCCTGGATGGGTTTGGTACACAGTTAGTGTATTCCTGCATGTGTTGGTACACAGTAATTGCATTCCTACATGGTAGGTACACAGACAGTGCAATCCTGTATATGTCGAAACACAGTCAGTGTATTCCTTCATGTGTTGGTACACAATCAGTGTATTTCTGCATGTGCTGGTACAGAGTGAGTGTATTCCTCCATGTGTTTGTACATAGTCTGTGTATCCCTGTATGTTTCGGTACACAGTCAGTGTATTTTTGCTTGTGTTGGTACACATTCAGTGTATTCCTGCATGTGTTGGTTCACACTGTATTCCTGCATGTGATGGTACACAGTCAGTGTATTCCAGCATGGTTTATACCCATTCAGTGTATTCCTGCATGTGTTGGTAGAGAGTCAGTGTATTCGTGCATGTATTGGCACATATTCAGTGTATTCCTTCATGTACCGTTACAGAGTCAGTGTATTCCTGGATGTGTCGGTACATAATCAGTGTATCCCTGCAAGTGTCGTTACAGAGTTAGTGTATTCCTTCATATGTTGGTACACAGTCGGTGTATTCCTTCATGTGTCGGTACACAGTCGGTGTATTCCTTCATGTGCCGGTACACAGTCAGTTAATTCCTACATGTCTTGGTATACAGCCAGTGTATTACTGCATGTGTCGGTACACAGTCAGTGTATTCCTGCATGTGTTGGTTCACAGTTAGTGTATTCTTGTATGTGTTGGTACACAGTCAGTGTGCTCCTGCATTCCTGGAAATATTGGTACACAATCAGTGTAGTCCTGCATGTGTCGGTGCACAGTCAATGTTTTCCTGCATGTGTTTGTCATAGTGTATTCCTGCATGTGTTGGTACACAGTATCCCCGTATGTGTTGGTACACAGTCAGTGTATTCCTGTATGTGTTGGTACACAGTCAGTGTGTTCCTGCATGTGTTTGTACAGAGTCAGTGTATTCTTGCATATGTAGGTACACAGTCAGTGTATTCCTGCATTTGCTGGTGTATAGTCAGTCTATTCTTGGATGTGTTTGGTACACAGTTAGTATATTGCTGCATGTGTTGGTACAAAGTCACTGTATTCCTGCATGTGCTGGTACACAGACAATGTAATCGTGCATGTGTCGGCATATAGTCAGTGTATTCCTTCATGTGTTGTACACAATCAGTGTATTTCTGCATGTGCATGTACACAGTCAGTGTATTCCTCCTTGTGTTTGTACATAGTCAGTGTATTTCTGCATGTTGATATACACTCAGTGTATTCCTGCATTTGATGGTACACATTTACTGTATTACTGTATGTGTGTACACAGTCAGTGTATTCCTGCATGTATTGGTACACAGTCAGTGCCTTCGTGCATGTATCGGTACACAATCAGTGTATTCGTGCATGTGTTGGTACACACTCTGTTCCTGACAGTGCCGGTATAAAGTCAGTGTATTCCTGCATATGTCGGTTCAGAGTCAGTGTATTCCTGTATGTGTTGGTGCACGGTCAATGTGTTCCTGCATGTATCGGTACACAGTCAGTGTATTCGTGCATGTGTTGGTACACAGTCAGTGTTATCCTGCATGAGTTGGTACACTGTCACTGTATTCCTGCAAGTGTTAGTACATAGTCAGTGTATACCTGCATATGTTTTCACAGTCAGTGTATTCTTGCATATGTTGGTACACAGTCAGTGCATTCCTGCATGTGTTGGTACACAGTTACTGTTTTCCTGCAAGTGTTAGTACACAGTCAGTGTATTCCTGCATATGTCTTTATATAGTCAGTGTATTTCTGCATGTGTTGGTACACAGTCAGTGTATTCCTGCATGTGTTGGTACACAGTCAGTGTATCACTGCATATATTGGTGCACAGTGAGTGTATTCCTGCATATGATGGTACACAGTCCGTGTTTTCCTGCATGTGCTGGTAAACAGTCAGTGTATTCCTCCATGTGTTTTTACATAGTCAGTGTATTTCTGTATGTGTTGGTATACAGTCATTGTATTCCTGCATTTAATGGTACACATTTACTGTATTCCTGTGCGTGCTGGAACATAGTCAGTGTATTCCTTGGTGTGTTTGTACACAGTCAGTGCATTCTTGCATGTATCGGTATGCAGTCAGTATATTCATCCATGTGTTGGTACACACTCTATTACTGTATGTGCCGGTACACAGTCAGTGTATTCGTGTATATGTTGGTACACAGTCAGTGTATTCCTGCAGGTGTTGGTACACAGTCAGTGTATTCCTGCATGTGTTGGTACACAGTCATTGTTTTCCTTCATATGTTGGTACACAGTCACTGTATTCCTGCAAGTGTTAGTACACATTCGGTGTATTCCTGCATATGTTTTTACAGAGTCAGTGTATCCCTGCATATGTTTTTAAGTCAGTGTATTCCTGCATGTGATGGTGCACAGTCAGTATATCACTGCATATATTAGTACGCAGTCAGTGTATTCCTGCATGTGCCGGTACACAGTCAGTGTATTCCTGCATATGTCGGTACACAATCTGTGTATTCCTGAATGTGTTGGTACACAGTCAGTGTTTTCCTGCATATGTTTTTACAGAGCCAGTGTATTCCAGAATGTGTTGGTACACAGTCAATATATCTCTGCATATTTTGGTACACAGTCTGTGTATTCCTGCATTTGTTTGTACACAGTCAGTGTATTTATGTATGTGTTGGTACACAGTCAGTGTATTTCTGCAAGTTTTGGTTCACAGTCAGTGTATTTCTGCATGTGTTGGTACACAGTCAGTGTATTCCTGCATATGTTGGTACACACTCAGTTTATTCCTGCATGATTTGGTACACAGTCAGTGTATTCCTGCATGTGTTGGTACACAGTCAGTGCATTCATGCATGTGTTGGTACACAGTCTGTGTATTCTTGCATGTGTTTGTACACAGTCAGTGTATTCCTGCATATGTAACTACGAACGATTGTTTTCTCGAGGTTCATACGTCAATAGACAATAGTCAACGTGCAGTTTGTGATAATATTTTTTGATGATCAATATTTCAGAGCTTTCTCATAAGTTAATGGCCCTTCTTGGTATGGTAGTATCTTTCCTTAAAAAAAGAAAGAATTTGAATATTTCAATGGTACAAATCTGATTGTAAATTTCTGCAATACAGGATTAACATACAGACGTATTACTTAGTTGTTGGTCACAGTCAACAATGTGCATCATTATCAAGAGAGAATAAGTAAGGGAATAGGAATTTCAAGGACGACCTAGTGGATTGCTCACAAACACATGGCTGATAAGGTATATAACAACTCAACTACGGTGGTAAGTAATACATTGATTAAAGTGTGTAGGTGCGGAGCAGCTGAAAGATTGAATAAGGCGAAGATTGCAGTAAACGTATTAAAGATGCGACAGTAGACAAGGTATCTTTCGAACAATAGAACGATAATCATGGCAACATTCTGGCTTATGAGGGGAAGGTTTGTACTATCTGCTGTGACAACTGGTGTGAGATATCACCGGGGAGTCCACAGGAACCTGTATCATAGTGGCAGCCGCCACCACCACGGCCCCCACACCATATCAGCTACGAAGACGCCGAAATGATTGGTGAGTCAATCAGGAATGCTAGTACTGAACCTCACGAGTGAGTAAGGCTCAACTTAGAAAGGTTTTGTGCATATAGATATTGTGTGAGACTTGAGCCCGGAGACCCACAGTATTACCTTCTTGTACTAATTGCTTATCTCAGGAGGAAGGAGGACAGAAGGAGACGACAGAGAACAGAGGAAGGAGGTGATTATGAGATTATAACGAATTTGAAAAAGAAAAAGATGTCTGATTAGAAGTCAAGCGCAAGGTAGCCACTAATTGGACTATCACAGGGAGAGAAGAGCCCAGAATGAGGCACTGCTGTATTGATGACGCTTGAGGTGTCCCTGAGAGTGACTTAAGCCAGCCAATAGGCTTAGCAAGGCTTTTTATGTCCTGGAGTGGGCAGTCTGAGTAAATTTATCACTAACGAGATGCAGGATAGGATCTGGGAGACGTCTGTATATCATATCCAAACTATAAGTAATCAAAGTGACCTAGCCTTGGATAGCTGTTTAGATCAAGGCGGTCAAAGTTTTTAATGAGTTTCAATTCCTGTTTGAAATACTCATAATCACTTTTCTAAGATAAATATGATTCATTCATCTAGACAGCTCTCATAGAATCTGTTTCTCAGTCTGTTGACAAATCTTGCTAGCTCGTCGTTGAACGTATATCTATTTATTCCTATTTTACATACAATAGGGTGACCAAAACCCAACACAGTATTCAAAGTAGGGACGCACTGGTGAATTGCAGGTCGAGGATCAGGCAACAGTCATGTGCCTGCAACACACACTGTGTAACCTTTCAAATTTATGCTGAGTCAAACATTTTGTTGGGGTCCCCCTAATGTGTGTGCAAATTCTGTAACGTGTGGGGGTTGCAGCCCCTGGCTTTTCTGGCAGCCTTTTGGGATGCAAATAACAGACCAGAAAAGAGAGGGATGTACGTGAAAATTTCGGATAGGAACACAGAAATGTGAATACAGTGTAAAAAGAAAACGAAGCCTGAGTTTTCGACAAATATTAATGATGACTTTTAAGACAAATGTTGAGGTGTGCCAGTAGCGTCTCTTCTCGTCATTTGCAGTGTACTAGTTAACTATAAGCGTGGCAACCCCGCCTCTTGCCATCTAACATCTAACAACCCCAACACTCATCGTATAAGAGGTCATGCAACATCTTGAAGTTATTTAGAGTGGCAGAGACGTACATGAATTTTTGTAGGAGAGTATCTCCATGTACCTCAGAGATTCCTAGAGTAGCTAAAGCAAAGACTTCGGAGGATTATAATCAAATATTTCCAGCTCTAGATCACATTTTATTTCATTTCTGGAGTAGCTAAAGTAAAGACTTTAAAGGATAATCATTTCAAATATTTCCAGTTCTAGATACATTTTATTTCCTTTCCGAACCCACGTTATCACGATGCATAAAAATCAATTTCTTCATTGGAAAAAGCAATATATGCTATTATGCAGGAATTGATGTTCTCCAATCAGATTTGAAGTTATACCTCGATAATACATAATGACATTTAATGAATTCCTCTGTTTCACGTATTATTGAGGTAAAA
>JAUUDZ010439283.1:0-13230 GCA_032361705.1 Panulirus versicolor
TATAACCACGTTGGTCACAGCACCAGAGGCGAGTGCTTCCTCATCCGTAGTTACAGGTAGACATAGATGAATAGACAAATAGATAAACAAAGAGAGAAATGAGTAGATATACAGTGAGACTGGTTGATTGTTAATGGAGCATATGTACTTACTCGTCTGTTCTGTTTCTGCTTACAAACCAGAACTTTTCCTTCTTCTTGGAAGTATGCGTTGATACATCCCATCCCTAAGAAGGGTGGCCGTTCTAGCCTCTCGAATATCGTCCCATTGCTTTGACATCTATCGTTTAGGTGTCGAAATTTTTCTTGCGAACAGTTGTTCCGTTTATACAAAGGACTGATCCGTCTTCGTGTGGAGTACTGCTCTCACATCTGGGGTGGTTCTAGCTCTGCATCCTTACTTGACAGAGATGTCGAAAGCCGTCTGATTTATAAACTCTCCCAGGCTAATTCAAAAATTTGACCCTCTTACCCAGCGCCGCAATGTTGGTTCACTTTCCCTCCTCTATAAGTGATAGTTTGGATTTTGATTCCAAGAACTGGCTGCTTGTGTGACCCTATCACTAGCTAGATCACGCAATACTCGGCAAGCTGCTGCGTCACATGATTGTTGTGTGGTCGCTGGCAACTCGAGGGTGGGCCGTTTTGATAACCGTTTCTTACCCTTCTCCTCGAAGCCTTGGAACTCTAGCTTCTCCTTTCTTTCCTATCAACTATGACCTCGCCCATTGTAAAAGACGTCTTTCATTTCCTTTAGAATTCTTACTTTCCTTGATAAGTGTTTCTTATCCTTCTCCTCGAAGCCTTGGAACTCTACCTTTTCCTTTCTTTCCCATCAACTATGACCTAGCCCATTGTAAAAGACGTCTTCCATTTCCTTTAGAATTCTTCCTTTCCTTTGTCTCTCGTCCCCCCCCCCCTTCATAATCCTTTGTATATTTCGAGTAACGCCCGGCTTTGATGTGGACTTTCGTCCGTGACTGGAGCCTGCAACATGGAAAGATATGCATACCCCAGGACCAGTTCTCATGAAAGACTTGGTGTCACCCAAGATCTCTTTTCAGATGCTCCAAAATCTCAAGGTTGCGCTGCTTGCAGTATTAGAAAGATGTGATCTCCTTTGGAGTGATAAGCTCTTTGGTGAGAATGCACTAGAGTACCTCCGTGATGTAACCTTGCCAAAGGTGACATTTGATTCGCGGTGTAACTTTGAGGATGTGGAGTTACACACACACACACAGGGGAGGACCAGGTGAGCCGATCTCGGACGGGCCTGTGCGTAACTCATGGTCAGCAACTCTAAGCACTACACCTTTTCTTTGTCTATTACTACTACTCCATCTCCACTTCTCACTGATACTCCCATCTATTCTCATTTTCTCCTCACGTCGTTCGCCTCCTTACAAAACATTTTCTTATTCTTCCTGATGTTTGTCGTTGCTCCCACCTCGTTCCCCATTTGCGGGTGTTTTACAACGTTCGTGTCTGCCTCTTGTTCCCCTGCCACTTTCTCTTGTAAACATTCCAGTCACTCGCACTTCTTCCCTGCAGGTATTGTCCATACACCTTTCTCTTTTCTCTCTCTCTCTCTCTCTCTCTCTCTCTCTCTCTCTCTCTCTCTCTCTCTCTCTCTCTCTCTCTGGACTTCATCATCCCACCTCTTACTACCCTTTCTCAGACGCCCATAGTGCCACCTGTCGCATACCTCTTACCGCATGGAGAGAGAGAGAGAGAGAGAGAGAGAGAGAGAGAGAGAGAATGAAAGACACTTTTATCTTTGCGATATGTGCGGGAAGGAAGCTATATTGTAATAAGTGTGCCATATTAAGATATTAACTATGAATGAAGAACTCAAAATGAACAATTGTTATCCAGGCCTTGATGAGAAGGACACTTGTCCGTGACTGGAACGTTAGACAGAAGAAAAGAAAGCTATGACCCTCATCCCAGACGACTCCCATTACGAGCATTAGGCGCTCAATCGTTCCACCGTATAGGCGCGCCCTCTCCTGCATTCAAAGCAAACGAACGCAGGCATGATGGCCCGAGGGCCTGTACTGCAGACAACCTCCACCCAAACAAAATGGAAAAACGCAAATCACTCCTGTCAATAGAAACTTCTGTTAAAGAAAGAAAATAGGATTGCGATAACCAGTACATGTATGAGGGAAAATTGAAGTAAGGAAGCAGAGAAATACAGAAAGCAGTGTAGAGAAAATGGGAAGGGATTTACAAATATGGAAGATATGTGTTTGAGAGGATGTGTCGGGGATGGAGTCGGTCACAATGTGTTGAGTCAGTTATTGTGGCGCCAGTGTAGCCACGGGCATGTAGGGGTCACCTGGCCCACTGCAAGTGGTTGTTAGAAGGTCATAGATCTTTCTTTGCAAGGAATGGTGCTTTTAAGTTGTTGGTGTTTAGAATCGATTAGAACTAGATTTATCTCTCTCTCTCTCTCTCTCTCTCTCTCTCTCTCTCTCTCTCTCTCTCTCTCTCTCTCTCTCTCTCTCGTAAATCTGGAACGAAATAGAAACGCAGCAATTCATATGCACATTAATATTCCCTTTTGTGTGTACGACTGTCCGGATAAAAGATATTGTCCGGGTACAAGATATCCGTAACTCCAAGGTCTTCTCTCGTTCTTTCAATCTCCTGTGCGAGCTGACGTGACCTTTGACCGGCGAAGACCTGGCCAAGACACAGACAAGGTCACTCCTTAGAAACAAGCCGACCGGAAGGCGATCAAATTGTCATCCACCTTGATGTTCTTTTCAACGCAGATGACCAGGTGCCTCTGTGTATAAGTTCAGTGGCCGGAAATTGTAATAGATTGCACATTTTTTCCCCCCACTCAAGTATTATATATCAAAAAAAGGAAATCACTTTCAACTTCTTATCAGATTTCCTCTCCTTGAGGCCAGATTGTGTCTTGCAATGATGATGTTAAATAATTTGCTTTTATGTTACGTGTATTACTAATAGGTTATTACTGACCTACATTTTTTAACATGGGAGTAGATCCTCACGTGAATATTAACGTGTGAATGTCATGGTCGTGAAATATTCGTTCATGATGAAATCAAGAGAGAGAGGAGATCAGTGCAATTGTATATGGTGAAAGAGCTGGTACGGTGATTACACAGACACGCATACCGACATTAAAAAAAAATGAAATGCAAATTCGGTCAAGAAATCAACTTCAAGGAAAATAAGTTTAATATACACAATTGCCGGGGAATCATTACGAAACTCGATGAACTTATACCCTATGATGAACTTATATCTTATCCAGTTACTGAGAAACTGGATAAGATGAGAATAAACACTTAGTCGCCGAGTTAGCAATACCTAGATACAAACTATTTACGAAAGATCGCTTTCACTGAGTAGGCGATGGAGTTATGATCCTCGTTGATAACAATCTAAGTGCTATAAAGGTAAACAAAGTAGACACACACACTTACGACTCTCTTTATATTGATATTATCGACAAATTCAAAAGTAAACTACGTCTTGACGTTATTTACTGACCTCCTAATCAAAAAGAAGGCAAATATAAGATGCTATATAATGAAATGAAAACTATAGTAAGCAGTAAAGAGGTTATGATAGCAGGAGAGTTCAACAGTCCAAACATAAACTGGAACACGTTAACAGGTGACCGAGAGGGAACGAGACCAAAGGAACTGATTGTAGACTCTATTTTAGAACAATTAATCAAAAAACCAACTAGAGGTAAAAACATTCTTGATCTTGTCCTTACCAGTGACACAAACTTAATCAACTCTTGCCAAGTAAGTGAGAGTTTGTCAAACAGCGATCACAGTGTAATTAGATTAGAGATTGATTTAGATTTTGAAATAGATGACAACAAACTCTTGATCCCAGCTTACAGGCGAGCAAATTTTGAAAACATTAGACACGAATTTCGCAGTACAAATTGGACAAAACTTCTTGACGTTCACACAGTAAAGGAAATGTGGAATAATTCTAAAAACACACTACTCAAGACTGGAAATAAACATATTCCGCGAATTACGAAGAGAACTTGCAATATTTCAAAAACCATCATGGATGAATGGGATAATAGAAGGACAAATTTGCAAAAAGAAGAAAACATACAAGACATTCAGATCAATGGGAACCGATGAAAATCGCCAGGAAGTAATCAAAATCCAAAGGGAGAGTAAGGTCATAAGACAGACTAAACGTGAGGAAGAAAAAAAGAATATCTTTGAAAGTGAACAATACTCCTAAGGAATTCTTCAAGTATATAAGACAAAGGAAGACAGTAAAAGAAGGAATAAGGAATTGGCTACCTTACTAAATCATTCCTTTTACTCCGTATTCAAAATTGAGGAAACGTCTTTAATACCGCAACCAGTGAGAATGTTTCGAGGATCTGATGAAGAAGAGTTGAAGGTTAGAGAAGTAAAGAGCTCTAAGGTATTTGAATACCTGGATCAATTAGATCCTAACACATCCAACGGCCCAGCTAACTGAGCTCAAAGATTTTTAAGAGGTCAGGAGACAGTTGGTATACCCCATAACCAAAATATTTGATAAATATCTATAGGATGGTCACACTTTATAATTCTCTTGTAAGACCACACCTTGAATATGCAGCCCACTTTAGGTCCCAAATATATAAGAAAGATAAGGTTGAATTAGAGCAAGTACAAAGACGCTTAACAAAATTGATCTATCCCTTATAAATCTGGCATACGAAGAGAGGCTAAAACTATTGGATCTCTTCTTCCTTAAAATACGTAGACTTCGCGGCTACTTGATCAAAGTGTTCAAAATTCTGAACAAGTTCGATAAAGTAAATCACGAACGTCTCTTCGAAATACAAGAAAATACAGTTGCCAGGATAAATGGAATAAAACTCAAAGCTAAAATATGTAGTACGGACGTAGGAAAAAGCCTCTTTTCCTGTAGGTGTGCTGAGCACTGGAATAAGTTACCGTTAGACGTAGTGAATGCTAAGACTATGAATATCTTCAAAAGTCGTTTAGACAAATATTTCCTAGATTCAGGTATACTCTGAGAAAAAAGCCAGAAATATACTTTATAAACGACAGCAGTAACGGGGACATTAGAAGGCTAATGTGCCGTAGCGGGGAGTCAGTGATAGCTTAAAAAAAACTACTGAGCGAAATTACATTTCCTTGTCAATTAAACTTTTGTTTTTGTAAAGACAACCCAGCAGTGGGCCAATCAGACCTCCAGTTGTCTGTCTTTCTCACGTAAACTCGTGTAAGAGTGGCTCGAGAATTCAAGTACTCGTTGGCTGACTCTTCGGTGAACTATTCACCAACCAAATGACAGATCAACTGCAACTTGGGTAGATACAGGTACTTGCTCAGTCTGTGTATCTGGCTATGATTAAACCGTTTAGACCTTAGGAATGGATGGATCAACCAAGTAAAGATAAGAGATGGAACAGGAAGATAACATCACGTCTCACCAGCTTCCACGTTTCAGGACACGAGTTCCATTATTTCCGTCACAGGTGCCTCGGCATCTGCCGGGACCCACGCATCTTTCTTCGTCCTCAATGTTTCCTGAAGGATTAGAGGAGGAGGAGGAGGAGGGGGAGGAGGGAAGCAGAACAAGAGGAGGAAGAGAGAGAGGTGGCAGATATTACAGGAACAGTTCAAGCCACAGACGCACCTGAACGTCTTTTCACCGGCAGGAGGCACTGAAGGCGAAAGTAGCCTAATAACAACATTCCTCTGAACTAAAATCTGAGGAAAGATTTCGTTTAAAACCGCGGTGATTAAATCTGTCATTTATGCCTCTTAATGTGCCCTGAATAGTGTAAAAACTTTTGATATGAGAAACTTATACTAGATATCGAGTAAATTCAAAACCTTTATACTCTCATTTGCACGATAGAAAAAAAAGAAATAATAGTATCTAGCCCAGTAACTTCACAGTGTTCAGGGCCGCAAAACGGTCTGAAATGATCTGAATCGGATTTCCACAAATGACTGAATCCCATTGATTTTGGAATTCAGAAACAACTACATGACCAAGAATGTCCGCAAGATGATCCTTCTCGTCTAACGGGAGATCAAAACCCAGGATGTTCACAAGAACCTGGATCCCTGAAATACTCTCGCTAATGAATGGAACATTAGAACAACAAGTACACTTGTACTATATATGATATGCGGCCGAAGAACCTCACATGCACGACGCCCACTATATCTATCGTTGCTAGACCCCAGTCCAGATCTGCTACCTCCAAGACACGCACTGTTGCACTCACAGCAAATACGATCATATTTCCCCAGTGTAAACTACCTCGTGACCACTCAATCCTAGTTTTAAGACCCACCAAAACCTCCCATCTTCCCACTTCATACTCCAACGTCCACACTGCCCCTCACATCGCACAACCTCCGCCACACCGGACGCCCTCTGGACGCGCACGTAACATAACTATTCGATCGTGGATGAAACTGAATCAGAGACAGAGACATTTTGGAAGTAACGACCAGCTTGTAAGGAAAAGATTCCCGCTTCTTTATCTTTGTCTGTCAGTCTCTTCGTCATTCTCTGTCGTTGTCTCTGTCTCTATGTCTCAGTTTATTTGTCCTTTACAAATAAGGACACATCAGCTGGACTACGGAGATGGTCATGAGCATCTCAGGTGCTGCGTGCGTTGCGGATGACCTGTCTGGAGGCATCTCGAACCCGATCTTCTGATCAAGAGTTCGAGGTTCGTTGAGTGGCTGAGCACCCGCGTTGTCTCGATGCCCTGCGATTTTCTTATCGGATCCATCTCGCAGAGTAACGACTCTCTCGCTCCGAGTTCATATCGGTACATTTAACACAATTACCGGACAATTTAGAAGTAATCCATGGCCTAAATGACCGTGATGATTTCGAGGATGACTCCAACGAACCTGTATATTCTCATCCAGTTATTGTACTCGTTTTGCCTCGTTGGCCAAGAATCCCTCAGAGGACAGTATAAGACAGTTAGACGAGTGGTATGTTATGTGCATGGAGGTTAGCATGTCAAACGTTCAGACGGTCTTCATCTCAGTCTGCGAGCAGCAGCAAGAGAGGTGGACGTTGTATAGATGATGTGATTTGTGAAGAAATCACATGTGGTACCTTAAAAATATCGATTCCAATTTTCTTTCCTTATCATCTTTTACAAGAGTAAATGCGTTAGTACATGAGTCAGTATAAGTGTATATGCTTCATTCTGGGGCAGTTTCAGTTGGGTGATAAGAATAATGACCTTTCTGACTATCCGTAAGAATCAAAGATAAAAGATTAGAATTAAGGGAGGGAAAGGTTTCGGGGTAACATTAAGATATACTGCAAGTTGAGTGTGGTAACCAAGTAAAGTGGAAACTTTCTACAGGAACCGAGTGACACATTCTAAGGCACTTCCAAAATTGAATAAGTATTATAACTTCAACTTTTTTTTTGAAGTCTTATCTGCAGCACAGCGTAAGCAATATATATTTATCTTTAACATGTACTAGAGTCATGCAATAGATGATAACGATTTCCCTGTTGGCGTCTAGGATTCGAACCCCGGCCAAACCTTACGGAAGTTTGGTACTCTAACTGTTGGACCACTACGGTAAAGTTCATATATCTAGATCATGTTAGAGGGTGGCAGATGTGGATATTTGGAACGTCAAGGTGTGAGGAGCGAGAGTTAGGGAAAACAGTATGATGAAGAGTACAGGTGGCGAAAGCTTTGTGTAAGATGGTGTGACAAACCTGCTGGAGTGGATTGGACTGCAGTTGACTTTCTCAAAAAGGAGGATGACTGTGTGATTGGTTAGGTTAGGATTTGCTAATTGATGTGTCGAAGGACTGCTGGAATCCCTGTATAGTGACATTTTATAAAGACAAGGGGAACACAAGTTAATGTTTAAATTGCAGAAGTACAGGTCTGTTGAGTATATTTGTGAAGTTGTATGGGAAAGAGATGATTGAGCGAGTGGTGGCATGGACAGATCTTCGGACTGAGGTGGAACACTGTGGCTTTAAAAGTGGTAGGGGAAGTTTGTATCAGATTTTGCTCTGAAGAATTTGTGTGAGAAGTTATTAGAAAAGGAAATGGGTTTTTATATGGCATTATCAAATCTGGAGAAAGCGAATGTTAAGGTTGATACATATACCTTATGGAAAGTGCTATGATTATTTGGTGAGGAAGGAATGCTGTCAAAGGTTGTTTTTATTGAGAGAGTAAGATGTGTGTGCAGGTAAGAAAGGAGGAGGGTGAGTGGTTCCACGTAAAGGTGACTTTCCATCAAGAGTTTGCACTGTTGCTATGATTGTTTGATCTGTTTTAGGACGGGATGGTGAACAAGGTAAATGCATTCGTCTTTGAGAGAAGGACGGATCTGCAGTATGCTGGGGGTATGGGGGTTTTAGGAGCTGAGTCAGTTGTTGTTTGTGGATGATACTGCTGTAGTGGAAGGCTCGTGTGAGAAGCTGCAGAAGCTGGTTTTTGAGCGGTCTTGAGATTTACTGTGAATGAAAGTAAGCTTAATTGGTTCAGCAGGGGGAGAGACAGATTGGTTGGAGTGTGAGTTTAAATGGAGAGGACTTAGAGGAAGTGGGGTGTTCTAGATACGTGGATGTGGTCGTGTCAGCAGTTGGATCTGTGGGAGCTGAAGTGAACTATATGGTGGGTGAGGGGGTAAATGTGCTCGATGTACTGTGGTGTGGGACAAGAGGTCACCGTTTGCTAGGGCAAATATGGGTATATCAGACAATACAGTAGTCCCAGAGGCGTTGTATGGGTGCGAGTCAAGGGCCGTAAATACAAAAGAAAGCAAAAGGGTGGATGTGTTGGGAACGAAATGCTCGAGGACAGTGGATGGTGTGAGGACGGTTGATCGTGAAAGGAACGACAGTATGAGAAATCTGAGTGCAAATGAGAGAGCTAAAATGGGTGTATAAGATGGTTTGGACTTTTGGAGAGGATGAGCGAAGATAGACTAACTAGGAGATGCAACACGAGGGAAAGGGAAACGAAAAAGGAGTTGGAATGGTGCAGTGTAGATTTTGCGTTATTCGGAGCCTGAACGTGCAGGAGGGTGACAGGTGTGCATGGATAGAACGAAGTGGAATGGTGTGGAAAATAGGAGGCGACCTGCTGTCATATGAAGTGGTCGGAGGAAACAACGGAGAGGTCTGTGGGGCTTGGCTAAGGATAAGGGGGTTGACTTACTTGATAATTAGAGAATGGACGAGAGCAGATGAGGCTGTTCCTGGCGTTGACTTGCTTCGTAGGCAAATTAGTATAAAAATAATAATAATAATAATAATTATTATTATTATTATTATTATTATTATTTTATTAGTAGTAGTATTAATCATGATGGTTGGTTGGTTGTTTGGGCTTTAGGCCTGTCAACTACCAGGGTCACTAAGGCCGTCAGCGTAAGCTACATCCACCAACTGCAAAATCTTTAACACCCTCAGGTATTAAGGATAGCTCTTAGACCACATACACTCTCACTGGGTGATGTTACTACTGTACCGTTGTTAACTTTCATTACTATCATTGATGTTACTGTAATAGAAATATCATTATTATTGTTATCAGTATCATTATCATTAATAATTATCATTATTATCATTATATCATTATTAGGATTGTTATTATCATTATTATTATTATTATTACTATTACTATCATTAATATTATTATTATCATTATTGTTATCAATTATTATCATTAGTGGTAGTAGTATCATTATTTGTTATTTTTGTTGTTTTTATCCTAGTTGTTGTATCTGTCATTCCCAGCATCATTTTAATCAGAACAATCGCATCATATCAACATTATAGTCTACTCACCCGAAAAAGAATTACTTTTGAAGGATAGGTAAATTTATATGACGTTTTAGTTAATAGAGTTTAAGGTCAGACGACGCTAGTTTATCTGCTGACAGTGATTGTGATGATCAAGATATTTTGGTTTATCTCCCCAAAATGCTCATGATGAACAAGGTCATAATAGTTTAGTTTACCTGACATTAAGATCATGATTTATAAGATGAAAATACTGGTTTACCTAACCTTAAATTCATGAGGACTAAAGGTCCAAGGACTCTCATTTATCTGACAATATCGTGAAGAATAATGTCATACGAATCATGTTTATCTGACCTTAAGTTCGTGAGGAGCAAGATGAGAAGATTCATGATTGATTAACTTCAAGTTCATGAGGACCAAGGTCGAACGTCGGAGTGGGTGGAGCAAGTCCATCATGATCACGAGGGTCCTGACGACTCTGGTGGCGTGTGGTGGAGGTGGAGGGAGGGCCTGGCCCCACCGTGCTGCTGGTGTCTTGGACGACAGAGCAGTCATAAAGAGAGCGAGAGCGAAGCGTGACAGAGTCAGTTGCAGCTCCGCCATCGGCCGGGCCGCTCACACACACACACACACACACATACATCCACCCAACCACCCACCCACCTCCTCACTCACGGTGGTTGTTCGCCCCAGGGCCGTCCTCTCGCTTCTACCGCCAGCCATCACATCTCTCTCTCCCTCACTGGCGTCGCGATGCTGAAAGCCGCCCCCTCTTGTATATAATGTCTTGTGTCGCTGAAGAATCGAACCAGACTACTGAGGGTGGAGGATTGGTGAGGACTGTGTTGCCGCAGATTGGTTCTTAGTGATTTTGTCTGCATTATGGATACTGTCGTTTGTGAGATGTGCACGACTACTTTTTTCTCCGGAGGAAACATGAAACTGTGTGAGTGCTGAAAAGGGCGTGTGTTCCGCAGGGGACTGATCAAGTTCGATGTTTAAATCAGACTTTCCCTGTTAAGTCCACCACTGGAGGAAAGTAAAAGTGAATATGTGAGCGCAAAGGCACATCTTGGAACTGGTGAAGAATCGTGTCTATGTTTTGCATGAAGTTTCAACCAGTGGTTTCTGTGACGATCAGCAGATCTCTTTCAAGTGCCAATGAACGCATCTTGACAAGACGTGGAGGTCTGAACACATTACAAGCGACTCTTGAGTTTGATCAACGTAGAGTTTTTTCAACGACTTTCAAGTGATTTCAAAGTTAGTCAATACCCCTGACAGTGTTCTGAAACCTCTGCAAAGCATACCGTAGTGAGCCCAGTGCCTTATCTCGCATTGGAATCCACCTAGCGCCCGCCAGGATCATCTCGGTAACCCGAGACACAACAGGTGAGTTGGATCACAACCTTGACCTTGCCTCACCAGGGGAACCAGTACCAGCACGAGCCGCTCATGTTTTGCTGCTAATGACTTTAATAAGTATTATCCTGACCATCATAGCTGTAGCCCTGCAGTTACTGCGCTTCAAATTAGGTTGTTGTCGTAGGAGTGTATGATGAGAGGAGTCTGGTCTCTCCTGCGTATCACTCACATAGACCCAGGTCTTCAGAGAGAGGATTTTCACATGGACTTGGTTCCTTAGGAATAACACTTTCACACAGACTCAGATCCTGAGAACGAAAACACTCTCATACGGACCTGGGTCCCACATAATTTCATCCTCACGACGATAACAACGATAACTCCACATGGTTTGTGTGTTCATGATATCCTCCTGACTGAACAGACGATATCTTTACCCACATTGTCGTACTCATAACCAACATCTTACCATCACGTTAGGTCTTCATATGTGATACCCGATCATGAGCTACGAACCTCACTGATCATGCCATTAAGGATATCAGGGACTTCATGAGCAGCCTCACATTAGTAGATAAACTTCACTCGTGCGCTTATCTAGACAGCAGACGTATCCAGCCCCACCTTGATCTTAAGCTCGTTTGTGATCAATTAACGAGATACTCCCCCTACATTATGTAATTTTTCGTCTGCGTATTTTCAGACGAATGGCTGCCTGAATTCAATAAACCGTTCTTTATCCATTTATCTATACATTTATTTGCTCGAGCCTCGTGTAGATACTGTCCTTAAGACCCACTCAAGTCCATATGAATGATAACTTGTCATACTAAAATGAGTTCCTCCCACCTGACAGACACTTGCATAATCCTCAGTGATGATATTCTTACTCTAACTTTGACCCTCATAAATATATGTTATTACCAGCTGTTCCTGGAGTGACATCCTCATAGAGACAAAGTGTTTGTTCTCATTTAATAATCCTATCCAAATAGGGATCCTCATACATGAGGCTACATCCTCACTCTAAGCAAGATCTTAGTGACTTTCTTGCATATAATTTGGTCTTGCTAGATATCCTAACGTTTGTTGGGAGGATCCTCATTAATGGCATCCTCACACTATATGAGGTCCTCATTAATGCTAACACCAAGAGGATCTTCAAAACATTCTCAGACCATCAGAGATTGACCTAAATGACATCCCTACTGACGTCCTCACATGCCTTTAGTGTCTTTACTGATGATGTATTGTACCCACTGTTTATGACGTCCATCAGTGTCATCCTCAGAATAATTTATTGGTATCACCTGCTCGTTGAGATGAAAGAACCACATCATTATGAAATGCATGATGCACAGACACTCGGATGTCACATAAACACGCCATTAGTTGATCTATGTACAAATAAAATATCACAGAACGTATTTTATCAGTGAATTTTAAAGCGAATGCCATTTCGGAAGAAATTAAAGCTTGTCAGTGTAAAAGACCGAGACTGATTGTGAGAATAAAGCAAAAGAAAATGTAAATTTGTTGACATTGTCTGCTGTCTGGACGCCCTGTAAAAGTGGCTCTCAGAATTAATTTTACCAGAACATAATCAAGTAGGGGTTGGTGGCGGGGGCTGGTGGTGGGGGGGAGTGTGATGGGTTAATACAATAGGGTGGGGGTTGTGTGATAGGGTCATATGGTGGGGGTTGTGTGATAGAGGCTGGTGGTGAGGGTAATATGATGGAGTAATATGGTGGGGGTAGTGTGGTGGAGGCTAGTAGTGAGGGTAGTGTGGTGGAGGCTGGTAGTGAGGGCAGTGTGGTGGAGTAATATGGTGGGGGTAGTGTGGTGGGAGTAGTGCAATGGGGAAATGTGGTAAGGGTAGTGTGGTGGGGGTTGGTGGTGGGGTAGTGGGGTGGGGAAAGTGTAGTGAGGGCAGTGTGGTGGGGGTAGTTTAGTCACGCTGATGAGTGGAAGAAGTGAGATAAGGGAGCAGGAGTGGGGAAGGGTGACGCAGTGGGCATAATGTAGTGGGGATAGTGTTATGGGGGGAGGGGGGGGGATA
>JAUUDZ010439294.1:0-13230 GCA_032361705.1 Panulirus versicolor
TTGGGCCATTCTTTCGTCTGTTTCCTTGCGCTACCTCACTAACGCGGGAGACAGCGACAAAGCAAAATAAATAAATAAACAAATATCAAGAATAGCAAGGCAAGACATTCATGGCACTCTCTTCCTGTATTTTACTGCTAATGGCATTGCCTATAGGCAAACCCCCTCTTATGCATTCCTAAAATGCTGCAGAGTATCATCTAACTAAACCTGATTTGGTGTATCCAATGAAACAAAATCTTCAAAACAATCATATTACAAGCCATAAAAAAAAATATAGTAAAACCCAAGAATAACAGAGCACAAACTATACAGGAAAAAGAAAGGTTTGGGGAAAATGTTCAAGAATTTACAAACTGCTGCAAGATTTAAAAACTGAAATTTCTCAAGTTTACAGCACTTCAAAACTGCAAGAAACATAAAGTAGAGGTAAAGTTAACCCTTTCACCAATGTACTTTATGCGTGCAGATTTTCATTTATTCTGGTAAAACTATATTCAAAATTTCGTTATTAGGATTAACTAAACATAATTAATTACATAAAAAATAAATAACTCAACATGTTGGAAATACAGAGGAAGAATACTGGATGGAGAGAAATGGATGAAGAATATGAGGAATGGTGTATGTGAGGGAGGCATGTAAGGACAGGGATAAGTGGAGACTTCTTTTGTCATGGCCACCCCCTTTATGGGAGTTCTTGGAGGGAATGGACATCAGGGATACAGATAAACTGACATGGTGGAAAATTACTAATGTATGGTATGCAGCCTTTAATCCTGATGAGGCAGAATGCTATTGATGTTAATCTACACACATTTTTCTCCACAAGCTGAAACCTGTTTACACCATAGGTGCTGTTGGCTGACCATAGATGGCAGCCTAAACAAAGGTTATGTCAATGGAGCTGCCTTGAGACCTTAGTAACCCTTTTGCAAACACACTGGATGACTATGCACCTTTTCTTGGGACAAATCAAGTCTGTGACATTCAAGACCATCTCAAATACCCACTATTGCACCCATACTTTGGACTATTAACCATATTTTGAACTGGCTAATCCTGTAAATAATATGTTTTCCAAAACTATAAATGCTTAACTCTTAAATCATAATAAAATGGTTCAGACAGATTTTTGTGCAACTTATCTTTAAAAAATTAAATTTTTTTTTGCATAATTATGACAGCCTAATCCAATACAAAGTGTTTTCCCAAACATAGGAAAAAACAATGATTTTTATATCTTTTGTACACCATTTCATTAATAGATAAAAAGTTTTTTGCACATTCAGGGGAAATAAATTGATTGTGTACTAGACTACCCATCTCTCTATCAAAAACTCTGAACAGCTCTCATCTCTCCTTCGATGGTTCTGTAATTCCACTTCCAGACTCAATGAGCATACTTGGTATTACTGTAACATCCACTCTTTCTTGAAAATCTCTCATTATGGGAATCGCTAAGTCTGCCTTTAAAAAACTGGGTGTCCTGCTTAGATGTAGAAACTTCTTTTTTTCTGATCAGTCACTCTGTTTATAAGAAAGGACTGATTCATCCTTGTACAGAGTACTGCTCTCACATCTGGGGTGGTTCTAGCTCTGCATCCTTACTTTGGTTTTTGCTCCTGAGAGCTAGTTGCTTGTGTGCCCCCACCACTAGGTAGACCACACAATGCTCGGCAAGCTGTTGTGTCACATGATTACTGTGTGGCCATAGGCAACTCAAGGGTGGGAGTTTTGATAACTACTTCTTTCCCTACACGTTGAAGCTTTGGAACTCTCTTCCTTCTCATGTCTTTCCCAATAACTATGATTTAAACACACTTTTATTTGTCAGGTTTTTCTGTAAATACTTTCTCTTACCTTTTCTTTTCCTCTTTCATTATTCTTTCTATATTTTTATTAAGGCCCGGCCTTGATGAGGACATTTGTCTGTGACTGGAGCATAAGAAGCCCCAATACCTGTCATTTAAAGTATGCCAGACATGCATATGCTGAGACATATGAGGTATTTTGGAAATGTTTTGTCATATAATGTTGAGTTTTTAGTAATTTCTATTAGTCTGTATGAAATTCATATCTTCTCAAATTATTTCATGATATGACAATGAAGAACTTGTATAAGGCTCCTTGACATTTTGCGTAAAATGACCAGTGCATGGAAAAACCTACACTGTAGCATCTGGTAACAATACATGGGAGTTACCAACAACATTAAATGCAGTATATTTTGCCTGGAGGCAAAGGCAGTCAATTCAAGGGTTAAGATTGTCTGAGCCCTAGCCGTAGTGATTAAAAAATAATACAACCAGACATATATGCACCATCTTCAGTAAATACATTAAGTACTTTGATACTGACCCAATAGTTCTGTAACACACCTCATTGCTAAAACCTGGCAAGTAAGCCAACAGAGTACCATGAGCATTATCTATTTTGATATCAATAATAATGTTTACCTGTATATTACTAGAAAAATTCAGCTTCATGGAGAAGATATTTTCACGTATCTGTTATACAAGGGATTTACTGTAATGGAATGAAAAAAATCAAGAAAATATCACAAGCTAAAAATGAGGACATTAAACCACACCAAGCTACCTTTCACAGATAATTCAAAAACATATAATTTTGCAGAAAGTTATCTGTCATGCTCATATTACATGACTGCAGGTTTCATGCTGAACTAATACATTGCAGCTAACACAAAAGGGTAAATTCTATTACTCACCTGAGTGGAAGATGAGAAATAAGTTTGGGTTCGAGACTGCTTTACTGATACACTTTCACTACTACTCTTGCATGAATAAGACTGACTGAAGCTGGAAAAGAATAAAAATCCCAGTTACATCTTATATCTCTTATTTCTTTGCCTTAAAAAACAAAATCTACTTTTTTGTTCAATGACTATGAATACAGATGCCTTTTTCATATTCAAATCAGGGTATCAAGGGCAAAATCTTAAATAAAGATTTGGATTATCAGCATCGGTATAAATCCTTCATGAGATGAAGATACAACAGTAATATTCAAAATATTTGCTGTACAATTTGGCATATTGGTTTAGCTCACATTTACATAAAATTTTTACCACATGATGTACTAAAGTTTAAGACTGTATGACAAAAATAATGACCACTTCATTGAGCATACAGACTGGTGTAACATAGAGATGCTGTAGTATGGAAACCAAAGAAAAGAGAAAGACAAAGTAGTAAAAGAGAGGCATGCATTGGCAATTTTTCAAGAAAATGCAGAGCACAAAAACGTATATCATGCCACTAAGTAGCCAAAAAAAAATGACAGATGGTCCAAGGAAAACTTAAAAGGCTGTAAAGCCTTCATAAACTTGGTATCCCATTTGTATGAAAGCATCATCCCTTGACAACACAGTGCAACTAGACTCTGTGCATTGAGAACCTTTTATAACATGGTAATATCAAGCATAACCATACCTGTTGATTAAAATATCAGCACAAACTTGATGTTCGAAAGTGATCAAGTAACAGCTACACACCATTAATGTACTGTGTTACCTACGCAAATGTAGAATAGTAATATTAAAACTTATCAAAAATGAATGAAAAAGAAATCCATATCAAGAGAGAAGTGGGAGGATGAGGTTTTGTGGCTGCCTGCCCTTTACAAGGGGTTTCTGGATGGGTATTCCATCTATCTGTATCTTTATCTCTGAAGCCCGTTCCCTCTGGGAACTCCCATCACGGGGTGGCTGCAGCAAAAGAGTCTCTGCTTGTCCCTGTCCTTATATGCCTCTCTTGCATACACCATTCCATGCATTCTTCCACTATTTCTCTCCCTCCAGTATTCCCCCACCCTATTTGCCCATGTCACAGGTGGTCTTCCACTCACACCAACCTCTTTAATTGTACTATCATACACTCTCCTTGTAAACTCCCAGTCTTGCAATTTTTCCAAGAGCCCAAACCCCCTCAAAGTATTATGTTTCACCCATTCTACCACTCCACAATTCACTTCCTGCCGTACTACATCTCTCATACACCCTTTCATTTTTTTCTTCATTCCATCTAATCATACCACATGGTCTTTCAAGTAGCTCATTTCCATAGCCTGGATTCTTGACCTCTGTGACTCATTCCATGTCCACGTTTCGGCTGCATAGGTCAGGATTGCGAGGACTATGCTGTCCCTTAATTCTCTCTTCACTTTCATACTCACACCTCTACCCTTCATTATTCTATTAAGGGACCCAATGACTCTTCTACCCTGTACTGGCCTCTCCCTTAGCTCTCCTTCCATATCACGACACTTACCCAAGACAGCTCCCAGATACTTAAATTCTCTCACTTCTTCCAATCTTTTTCCACCCATATCCATAGCACAATTCAGTAAACTTTCCTCTTTCACTTTATATGGTTTTAAAAAAATCTATACTTTCCCTCTGTTTCCATTCAAACTATCTCATCTTTGTACATGTATATAAATCAGCTGTCATGACTATATTCTATGCTTCATGTATTTGCCAAAAAATGACTATGTTTTGTCTGCCTTACCCTAAATGAAGCCAAATTTTAAAAATCAATTTTTTACCTCATAGGTTACAGTTTATACATAACATTATTATGAAGCCAAATTTTGATTATAATGCAGAATTATGCTTCTGAAGTAGTTTTGTCCTTACTGAACTTTCCAGGTCACTTTACATGCATACTTCCACATTTATCATTTCTCTCAGACTTTTTTTGATAACCACAATTTTCACCATATCATAATGTTTCCAAAGAATACTAGTGTCAGATATGGGATCTTTATGGTTTTTGCACATAAAAATAATCAAGTAGTTCATATTGACATTCTCATTTTTGGATAACGTATTGATGCTTCATAAAGTTATATCATGCAGCGAAAGTATTAAAGTCCCATGATACAGAAGGTAAGAGTCGAACACATATCTAAGCTCAAAGTGCTGGTTTGTCTATTCCACATGCCTTAAAGTGAGTGGTGTAATCAAATGGCAAACATGAGAAAAAATCATGCAACTGTGAATCATCACTGGTGCATTTAAGGGTTTAGTACTTATAAATAAACTACATCATCAAGATAACATGAACCCTAACTCTAGGCAAATGTGAAATTAAATGTAATATTACATACTTATAATTGGAATATCTATCAAAAAATGCGAAAAAAATTCTAAATATGTATGGTCAATTGACAGTCTACTCTGCAAGACTTACCTGCTGCAGCCAGTGTTAGATGAAATGCTGTGGACTGAAGATATGGAAGGGAAGCCTGAATCGGAACTAAAATCAGCCAGGTTTGAACTTATTGAGATTGGGTTATCCACTTCTATTCTAAAGTTTTTGTGTAGAGCACTTTCAAAATCGAGATCAGGTCGATCATGCAGACTACAACAGGAATTGAGACTTGTTCGGGAGGTTGGAGGGTCATCATGTGGTTGATTCATGGAGTCCAAGCTTGATGCTGGAGAAACTTGATCTGAAGAATGAGTCATCCTAGATCCTCTTTCTAATGAAGCTGAGAGTGATGCTGGGCCTATATTATGGTTAGGCCATTCTGATGAACTTTCTCTTGGACTGTGATTCATTGGTGAACTGTGCCCAACAGGAGAATTCAGGTAAATGGCATTACCAACATAACTTTCTGGAGAACTTCCTTTAGGAGTTTTCTTCTTTGGAGGTAATGGGGGAGCAACATCATTCCGCCTGCCAAAGAAACAAGAGTGATCAAAACACATGGGGATGAGTGGCAAATTGCAGTGCCAAGACCAATACTTCCATAACCATGCCATACATCAAGAGTAACTGTCCAAAGTGTATGTTCTTCAAACAGTGTTCAAGATGTCTCAGTTTTAAAATAAAGTAATCTATAAAGGCTCTAATGGAAGATAACAGTCTGATCTGCATGAGAGCTAGAACAGTATGTGTATTTCTTGTGTAATGTCTATGAATCTAGTAATCTATATCTATCTATTTGTACATTATCTCTTTTTATCAATCTATTTATCTAACCTCCTTTACAGTTTGTATTAATCTATCTTGCATGTGCTCTGAAAGAGTGAAACACATGACCGAATATAAACATAAAGCAGTAACAACTTACCCAAATGGCAAAGGGGGCTTGGGAGGTGGAGATTCCACTTCGGTACCAGTAAGTATAGAATCTGAGCTTCGAGAATGGCTGAGTTTTGATGAATTGTCGCACGCCATGAGGAAGCTTCCATTGTTATCTACAGGTGATTCTGCTTTAATTTCAGGTAAGGAGTTTCGATGGCTTGAAATATCTGAGTGTTTATTGCTGAAAATAAAGATATGGTCAAAGTTCACTAAATACTGAAGCATTATTTAACAGAGAACTTCATTTCATTTACACTGTAAAAGCCTTTGCCAAAATTCAAAGTAAGGTGGTCCATACATTCCTATGCATTCTGATTTCAAGTTCTGTATCTGTAGCTATAATCACAATAAAATAAAGATAAAAAATCTCTTATATAGTATGTCATCTTTGGTTTCTAAACTTTGTATTGCAGCATATAACTACAGTTTCTGGAGGATCACAAGAGTAGTCTAAATTCATGAGCAAAAAGAAGTACCTTAAAGAATGTGCTTCATAGTTCTGAAAATCTTAATACTACTACATCACCATTCAATCCACAACCTTTATATCACAGTACTAATCCATACGTAATTCTCTCACAATGATCACATTTTCTTGGTTAATTTGAACATGTGTCGTACTGCCAAAGGAGGATGCAGAAAGTTGGTTATATTCAGCAATTAAAATTGCAATTTCTACCTATATTTCTCTCTAAATCTCATTTGTTTCCAACTATTAACCCTTACACTGCTACCATCATCATCTAAAGATGGGAGCAGTTCTCCCTATGGTTATAGGGAGAACTGCTCCCATCTTCATGTGATGATCTAACTTTTCTCACATCTATTCAACCATTAAATGCTGGGTGATACCAAAATGGTAATTAATGATTAACACAAAAATAAAAGCTCTTCAAATTTTGTTTTCCATTAACAATGAAAGAAATACATGTGAAAGTAAATATTGCAAACAAGCAAGAAAATACAAAAAAAAGTCTGCAATATGGTAGAAAAATGAGGGTAAGATGGCAAGAAAAAGTGCAAACACATGAGATACAAATACTAAACAGGAATACTATGTATGTAAGGAAGAGGTATCAATTTTAGTCCATTAACTCTGCATCTCTAAGTCAGAAACCAAGAGCAGCAATCCTCCCACAAATTAGCATCATTTCAAAACTTCGTATCTTCAATACCTATGTCAATAAGCTGCAGCAAACACTGTTTTTTAGCTTTCACTTTGCATGTTAACTCATTCACTAGGCGAGACTAATCTATCCATTCGTAGAGATCTAACTTCACATGCAAAATTCCTCATTTGCATACAAAGAAAATAATTCTGACAACCTCATCTGAATAACTTATAGCCATGTGCAATTTACTCTCTGCATGTATCTTATACCCTCATTCATACTAACTAAAGACAATCCCAAGTCCTGTAGCTCCAATGCACAACTTAAAGAGCTACAACTTTCCAAGTGCCGTTTCTATCAATTTTACCATATATATTTCAAGAAAACTTAAAGGAAGCATACATCATTATCTTTCACTAGAACTTTCTTCACTATTTTCATACGTACAAAACTCTGATTTTAATACCCTCTTCCCTTCCTAGATCCATCTTGTCCTTCACTTAGTCATTTCAATGTGATCAACCACAATGAAGAGAGGATATATCAGAACAACAGCCAGAAGAGTGTTCAGGAGTCAAAGATCACCTTAAAGGTATGTGACAAAAACTACTTCCTAAACAGCAATCCCTCTTTGCTATATATAACAGATTTCATCACCACGCTGCAAAACTTGAGAGGGCCATGTATTCTGCCTCATGACCAGACCCCTGGAATTATGTTTAAAGAGGTGCTAACCACCATAAGAATGGGCACTAAACATCCTCTGGAAAAAATCCTGGGCACTGGCGAAGTCCCACTGAGTTTGAAACTGACTCACATTAGATGCTGCTAATAAAAATGGCTAATTTGTCCTCATATGGAGAATTGCTGTAACATCTGGGGAAGTTAAAACTCTGCATTCCTGCTTGACAGAGTTGAATCCAAAGCAATCTGACTTACTAACTCTGGCAACATGCCCCTACCATTAGCCTGACCACATAATACTCAGCAAACCACTGTGTCACATTATTGCTGTGTCACCATTGGTAATTCAGGGATAAGCCAATATAGCATCTGCTTTTTTCCCAACACCAATTGGCCTGGAACTCTTCACCTTTTCATAAGTTTCTTAACATCTATGATCTGCTCCTTTTTAAATGGTAGGATTTTTTTTCTTTTTCCTTACTTTTCTGTCTTATAACTCTTTTTCATACTACAATTAAAGTCTAATCTAAAAAAAGAATTTTGTACATGACCACAGCCAAAGCATAATAAAGTGGCATCCAATTATTTACACCATTTGTCAAATACTTACCACACTCTTAGTCCAAATACATCATCATAGCAGTTCCTAATTCACTGAAGCATATTATGAAATGGTAGTACAGTATATTTTACAGCACTAGTAAAAACACTTACAACAGTGATCATTCCTAAAATTCTATACGATGTACATAGTAATATTACCTGTAATATGCTGGAGCTTTCTCTACTGAATTGTTGTTATCAATGGAGGACGGAGTAGTATTTGAGTCTGATATGTACATATTTTCTTTATCTGCAGCAAGGTCAACCAATGCCTGTGAAGGCAAACAAATATTATAACTATGTTCTTTGGCACAAGGAATGTTAATTACAAAAGTATTTCAAAAAGTTTTTGAAATCTGTGAATACATCATGGATGCTGTTATCAACCATTTTCAAAGTATTTACTAATTCAGGATAAGGCAATTCTCACTGTATAGCAAGATGGCCTTACCTAACAGAAAATATACAGTATATTCTCCCAATTTGGTTGTAATGAAAGAATTAAACATCGTTAGAAACACTGGAGACAAACCTGGACGGCTTCCCTGACTGCCTGTACAACTTCATAGACAGTCTGTGTATTGTGAGCATCATCATTGTGTAGCAAGATCTGGTCACTCCACCGCACTAATTCTGCTAAACTCTGATGGACACTGGCAAGCACTGACGCTACTGCAGAACTACAAGGAAAAATTCTAATTGCAGTACACATGCTATAAGAGCATTTCATTATTTACAATAAATATATAAAACATATAATCAGAAGAATAATAAGTAATTGTATTTCTTTACACAGATTCATAAAGTTAGTTTGGAAAATAGACAAGGTAAGCTGAAGTTAAAAGCCTGAATGTCTTGCCCTGATATTCTAGAATGAAAATTAATTAATAAACCCAAAATCAATAATAAAGTGTCCACAAAAAAGCACCACAAATCATTGATCATACAACTACGTACAATAAAAAAAATCTATCACACAGCCCATGCCCAGCAGTACGGGGCAGCAATATACCATATTCATTTTCCTAGTAGACACAAATATTTTCACATCTAAAATAAAGCAATGGGATTGCAATGTGCATTTTGAGATTAATCTGTCTAAGCTCAAAAAAGACTATCTTAGTATCAAAAACTTATCACCATAGAGATAAAGGCAGTTTTGCTATGAATCAGTTGGTGAGTATGTCTACATATAAGATGGCTACTTATTCATTCTCTATCTACACTAGTGTCTAGTTATCGAAAGGATAATTAAACATAAAATGGACTACTGCACAAAATCATAGATGATATGAGGATGAACTGTTAAAATAAGTATCCCATGGTAAGACAAATGGAACACTCATCCTCAACTGAAAATCATTCACTCTAAGTAAATATCAGTTTATATCCATGAAGTTTCCTAAATTGACAGAATAACAAGCAGCCAACTTGTAAATGTCGTGACTGATATCTAAACTTAAAAGCTGGATATACACTACAATGTTCAACCAACTAGGATGCAGCTTTGTTTCATATTCAATGTCTAAAAGATATATAAAGTTACATGGACATATAGTCATGGTCTAATAGTCTTGGATACTATAGCATTATCATCAATAACTACACTGCAATCTACATTTAAGATATCACTGATCATACAGAACATGAGGACTGAACACTGGTGTATTTTGAAGAGAATAAAATCAATTCAGTTAAAGGAATCCAGCATGTTATACAAACTGATTAGTCCACTTCCATATTTCATTAGCCAGGGAACATGTGTCATTAATATGACTGCTACATGCCAGAAGTAGTACAATAAATACAGTACTTTCTTCCTCACAGGTGTGAGCCAGTTAGTAAGGGACACACGAAAACCTCAATCTCTTTGGAAATAATAGGCTAAAGCACATCAAATCCTGTCTTATCCTACAATTTGTTCCAGCTGACAGGATAACCTGCAAATCACTCCTCTCAAGGGACGATCTCAATCCCAGATTTAACAGACGAAGACAATTCCCCATTCTGTGATAACTTTATCTTATGTCATCCTTTGTTCCCCTTTCTGCCTACAAATTTCACTGAAACTTCCCTTCAACATCCTAAACATCCCTTTGTTAAGTTTTTCTTCTTGTGCTGATGGTAACAAACTGTTGGGTTATGACCTATAAATAATAATGTTTTTCATCTATGAAAAGAGTTTAAATGAACCAGGTTAGCTTACAACAGGTATGCCTTTTATTTTTTCATCCTCCCCTTTGCATGTATTGACACATTAATCAGGTGAATTTGTCCTTTATCATGTTTTCATTCTAGGAGCCACAATTAAATAGAGTTTTCTTTCTATTGGGTTTTTCTTACATACAATTTTTAGACTAAATCTTTATCAACTAATACAATTCAGTATGTGTCAACTATGAGCAATCAGTTTTAATTAAAAAGCCTGTGTTAAGTGTTACCTTTTAGTTTTACAATGAATACATGAATCTACCAAAAATATTGGCTTTATACTTGATCTTAAGCCCCTGGAAATGTCTACAAGGTTTATCATTCACTGACTTGAGGTTCACACTCTGGACTATTCTCTATTTTCAATAAATACAGTGACAGACATGTTAATGGGAGGACTGGTGAAAGTAAAAGGAGGGAGCTTGTGGATAATTTCAAAAGTTATAGTTGAGATGTGCTGGGGGATTGGGGCCACCCATATCCTTGGGCAAGGTGTATGGAATGAAGATGGAAACGAGTTTAAGTTGTGGGACGTATGGAAGGAAGAGCTGTAAAGATCAGAATGACTGACAATTACCAGGAAAGAGGAAAAAATGGATGTGCAACTGTGCTATCACCAAGTGTATGGGATGATTTTAGAGCATGGATGGAATGGACTAAGAATAGTGTGAGTGAAAGAAAATACTGGAATTTTGATGTATGCATGGGAATGTGTATGTGCACCTATGAAAATGAAAACTGTGAGGTAAGGATGAAATGAAGTGTTTCAGGAGAAATTTGAATGACTGTATAAATGGGTTTGAGAAGGAGAGGAAGGTGGTTCTAAAGTGAGATATAAATGTGAAGGTGGAATGTGATGAAATTGATGAGATAGTTGGTACAGGAGGGTGGAAGTTATCTTATGGATGTTTGTGCTAAGAGGGGTTTATTCCTTGCAAACATCTTTTTTAAGGACAAAATGACTTGCCAATATACATGAATGATGATGGATGGGAAGAACAAAAGGGTATTAAGTGGCAGTGGATGAAAGGTTAATAAAGATTAAGCTGGATGCTAGAGTTGTGAGAGGATCTTTTAGAGATTCTGACCATTGTGCAGTTCTTGTGGAGGTATGGCATAAGGAAATAAGGAAAGGTAAGACTGTTGGAAAGGGAGATAATGGATCAGAAAGAATGCAAGGAAGAGTATGAAAGAAGGGAGACAGAAAGTTTAGATGAAGGTGCAGTAAATGTAGGAATGTAGTCATAAGTGAATGAGGTGTTTAAAATGTTTAAAAAAAAACACTAGTAAAGGTTGTAGAAATAGTAGTCAGATACAAGGTTGAGAGATATACGAATAAAAGTGGAAATGCATGGCCGATAGATCAGACTGGGAATGCCAAGGAAGATACGAAAAAAGGCAGATGGTAGACTGCTCGAAAGGAATGTACCAGAAGTTCAGCAAAGGAGGAGGGAAGAACAAATGATGTGTAAGTGGAATGTTAAGAGGCCAAAAGAGGAAAACAAAGAAAGAGTAGATGATGATTTTGGAAGAAAGTTGAGTGGAAAGTTTAAGGAAAACATGAAACTGTATAGGAAGGAAGCGAAAAAGGAAAGAGGTGGATGTAAGAGTGCAAACATGAATGTGAGAAAGGAAAGGGAGTTGGTGAATCAAAAGGAGGATGTAAAAGGAGGATGCAAAGAGAATTTTGAAGAAGTGATGAATGTGGGAGCAATAGTTACATGAATGGGTATGGAAGAGGGAAGCAAAAAGGGGACAAGCACAAGGGCCTTTAGCATAAAGGGAGGTAAAAAGTATTAAAATCAGGTTAAAGACAGGAGAGGCACCTGCAGTGGATATGATTATTGCAGAAATGTTGAAGTATTGAGGATAAAGTGTGAAAGGGTGGATGCATTTGATATGTAACTTTGCATGGAAGCAAATGACTGTGCCTGAGAGTGAAAGCTATTTTTGATCCTTTATCAAAAAAAAAAAAACCTAATGATGTATGTAGCAATTACAGGGGAATAAGTCTGTTAGTACACCAAGAAAGGCATATGCAAGTGCTGATTGATAGAGTGACAGAAGTGACTGAATGCAGAAAAAGTGAGGAACAAGGGTGGGCTGTTTTGATAAACTGTTTTTTTCCCCTACACCTCAAAAGCTTTGGAACTCTCTACAATCTCATGTCTCTTCCAATAACTATAACCTGGCACTTTTCAAGAGACAGGTTTTTCACTTCCTCCAAGATTCGTAAATACTCTTCCCTGACTCTTCTTTTTCCTTTTTGTTAATATATTTCAATTAAGACCTGCCCTTGATGTGGACTTCAGTGTATGTTTGGAGGGCCCCCCACAAAAAAATAAAAAATAAAATGAAAATAAAAATAGTGTGTGATAGAGTGTAAGAAAGGAAACTCCAGATTGATATGGGTAAAACTGAAAGAATATGGAGAGAGATGGGTGATTATTGGTGCCTATGCACTTGGTCATGAGAAGAAAGATCATGAGAGGCAAGTGTTTTGG
>JAUUDZ010439305.1:0-13229 GCA_032361705.1 Panulirus versicolor
TGTGTGTGTGTTTTCTACGTATTTGCCATTTCCCGCCTTAACGAGGTATCATCAAGAACAGAGAACAGAGCCTTTGAGGGAATGTCATCACTTACGCCCCTTCTCTGTTCCTTCTTTTAGAAAAGTAAATTCTGTAGGTGCATCTGTACTTGTAAGTCTGTCTTTTGTTGTATACAAACTCATGTTTTTCTACAATCACATTAAGTGTATTGTTCGTGCCGCTTGAGATACAAGAAACTCCCACTGAACTTATCATGCTGAAGGTAAGACGGGCATAACTTTACAAGTCTTTTTCACAGGCGGAACGTATATTGATATCTTGCAATCTCTGTTTATCTCCCAGTACTTGTCTGTATCCCAGTGCTTGCCTATCTTCCAGTACTTGTCTGTATCCCAGCGCTTGCCTAGCTTCCAGTACTTGTCTGTATCCCAGTCCCTAGATATTTCCTGGTGCCTGTCTATTTCTCAGTTCTTGTCTGTCTCCCAGTACCTGTCTATTTACCAGCACTTGCCTATCTCAATGTATTTGTCTGTCCGTCGGTACTTTCCTTACAACTATGAAAAATACAACTTCAACAACTCTTAAGATTTTCTTTTATCAATGCTAATGTTTGTCTCTAGTAAAGTCTGTCAGAATAAAGGAAGGCATATGTCTACATATAATTGCATGCTTCCAAACTCGTCTCTTTTTGCTTGTAACTTGTTTTCAACAGACCATTATATTTGTACTTCCCTCGCTTGACTCTTATGACATATCTCTCCTTGAAATACGTCCTTGTTAATCTCGTCTGCCACAGGTGAGCTGCTACAATAGCCCAGTCTTTAAGAGTTTCAGTCGAGGAACCTTCCCCTTCCTCCAGCTCCTTCCTCAGAGTAGCTTGCCTAGTCTTCTCTCCCATCTCTTGAGCTGGAGTCAACCACATCCTCAGATTCTTTCCTCTCCTTTGACTGGTATTTACCCAGTTTTGTCTATCGTATCAGTGATTCTAATTAAGTTAACTTTTATTACCTCTATGCTTCTATTATAATTTCATTTTCCTTTACCGCTTATCCTTCATATATCTATGTATTCTTAAGGATTTTCATTACAATTACAATAACATCCTTCTATCCTTGACCTGTAGTTAGCTGCTATATTCATATTAATCTTATTCACAATATCATACACATTTCTCGTCTGAACTCTGTTTAACTAGTTAGTTTCTATTTACCATATCCTAAAACTGGTATTTGCCTTCCCCTTCGAGGAGAAGCACCGTGATATCCATATTGTTTGCATATCTGACCATTTTGACCTCAGTTCCTCCACCGTGAAATTGCTGGCGCTCCCTTTGTGGTCGTCTTGTTACCTTCCCTTCTTCCAGAGATTCACAGTTGATATATCCAACAACTGCTTTCCTCTAGTGTCCTGTTCCTCCCATCCGTTAGCATGTAACAGCCAGTATTCTCGTCTGTTTATTCCTCAGGACATTCGCATCAGTCCCTACACAATAGCTACTTCCTTTAGGTTTCATCCCTATTGTTGCCACTGTGTTTCTTTTCGCTCGAGCGTTATAGCTGGGGCAGGGAGGTTTTATTTGCACTCCTCGTTACTGTCCGGCAGACCGCAAGAGGTGGAAAATCATTATATTTACATTTCTCCTGGGATGATTTTGTTCCTATTCACCAAAGCGTCACAGCTGATGACTCCTGTCGTTTGCACTCGGCGGGTGGGTGACCTCCTGATTCCGATCTTGCAGAGAGACAGAGCTGGTGGTTCCTGACCCTGGTGTTGCTGGGGAAGTTCTGCATCACGTCAGCGTACCAGGTCATCTACCTCTACTGCAGTGAGTTGTACCCGACCTGCCTGAGGACCCGCGGCCTGGGCGTCACCTCCATGATGGGCAGGATAGGCGCTATCATATCTCCCTTTATCAACGACATACTGGTAGGTAATGCAGCAGCGGGAGGGAGAGGAGAGAGGTGGGTGGGGGGGTAGAGAGAGAGAGAGAGAGAGAGAGAGAGAGAGAGAGAGAGAGACGAAAATTAAGAGGCAGGAAGAGAGACAGAGATGGACACGGAGGCAGAAGAGAGACAAAAAAAAGGTAGAGAAAGAGAGTTTTCACAATATCACTGTATGAAAACTTTCTCCTCGCAGCAACACACGCTGGTCCACATCTCTGCTCCTCTCACCCCTCAGGTTAATCAGCCTCCCCAGTCTGTGGGCAGATGTGTCAGTGAACCTGGAAAACGGTGGGCGAGTGTTGGGGGGGAACAGTTGGCTCCACTTGTGCACGTGGTCAGGGAGTCAACAGCCACACACAGTACCTAAACCTGTAGATTAAAATTAGATTTTTATCTGTTCGTGTCCTGAATGAAGAAGGATTCCCTTGTTTTCATTTTCTGTGCCGAAATGTTAACTGTTAGTTTTTTTCTGACTTATTTATCAGATTCGAGTCCTCTAGTACGGGTGTAGTTCAATAATCTCATCTGTTTACTGGATATTAAATGTCCTGTGGTATTATATCGCTAGTGCTGGCACCTCCACACTCAACATCCTCTCCCCACAGGCGAGCAGAAAGAAGAACAGAGACAGGGAAGGTGCAGATATACAGAAGGGAGAGAAGAGAGAACTTTTTCTTTTACGTATTCTTTCAAGATATTTAGAAAATGGTAAATGATAAAACTTATGATCCACGTATATGAGAAATTGTATTTTATTTTGGTTTTGTTCCATGAAATTCTATTGCCTATCTTTTTGTGATCAAAGTTTACTTTCAGTTTTTCGAGACATTTTTAAGTGAAATGTTTATAACAGCTTACATCACAGTCATCAAAGTTGCTTATATTACGACATAAACTTGATAGGTAGAATCTATGAGTCTTTGTTGTGATGACATGCATACAATGACTTGAGCACATCAAGTTACACACACACACACACACACACACACACACACACAATTTTCCTTTTTCCACACGATGCCCATCCACCATTTCCTTATCTACACCCTCCCCTCTCCCTGCGGAGTACCCTGCCCTTAACTTCTGCGGGGACCATCAAGTTAGGGAGGATTGGAAGTTAATACACGATTAACAAGGGGGACGCACGGCTGACGAGGACAAATTGTAGTTAACGAAGGAGAAAACGCTTGGTTAACGAGAGGAACCTACGGTAACAAGAAAGGAAACTTGTGTTTAAGGCAGATGGTATGTGACTTACTAGGTAAGTTTCTGGTTAACGAAGGAGAGACACATTATCACAGAAAACCTAGAGATATTCTTAAGCTCAACAGGAGAGGTTCTGATTAACGAGAGAAAAAGTTTTGCAATGGAATTTGTGGTTTGCAATGAACATCTTGTAGATAGCGTTGACTGCCAACGAGAGGATAACGCGTTCATCGAGAGTGTGAAGTAGTCAACGAAGGAAGCATGTGGTCAACGCAGTAGCTCTGTAGTCAAAGTGGGAGACTTCTAGTAAACGAGGGAGAACAGCTGTTGACCAGGACACTTGTAGCTAACGAGCAAGAAAAAATTTATCAACAACAGATAATTTGAGAAACGAATAGACCATGTGGTTAGTGTGAGGAACCTGTGACTGATCATGGGGAAACTGTTCAACGAGAATGATTTAACAAAAAATAACGAGCACAGCTATTTGTAACGAAGAATCTGCGGTTAACGGAAAAAAATGAGTTAACGAAACTAATATCTGAAAAACAGGGGGAAGTATTTCCAACTCAGATCACAAACAACGAGGAAGAAATGTGTTACAGTGATCATTCAGATGAAAATGATAACAGCTCAGTCACTTGGTGACGCACAAGGAGTCAAGGAGAGCGAGAATACGGAGGAAAATCTATACTGAAACGAGAAGGCAAGAAGGAATTTGATGAAAAATAAGTGGAACTGAATGATCTTGAGAAGGTCGAGGTGACCTGTGTAAAGAGGGTGTAAGATGTAGTTGGGATGTGACGAGAGAAGATCATATGCTGGGTAAGGAGAGTTCCATCATGCCACACATCATAATAAGTAGAATCATTGTTGTTAACACTTTTGTCAGACGCCCATCAAAGTTCTTCCTGTGTGGCTCAATAATAGTGTTATCTTCACTTTGCTTGAATGTATTTTCCAGGGGCTTGGCTAACTCGGCTGATTCAGTTTTACTCAGGTGTAACATCAACGTTGGAACTGGAAGTAGAACATTTACATTGAGAAGTAGAGAGCGTAACCACGACTCACAGAATCAGACGCCTCGTTCCCCCATCTCATCTCTCGTGTGAGCCGGGCAACTGTAAGCTTCAGTTTGTTCACTTAATCCTCCGAGCTCAGACCTCCTCTCTCCTCTCTCTCTCTCTCTCTCTCTCTCTCTCTCTCTCTCTCTCTCTCTCTCTCTCTGTTGAATCCATACTATCAGAAACAAGTACATTTCCAATGCCAGTCGAAGACAGTTTTGACATTTTCAAATACCTCTGACGCGCAAGAAAGGATAAATAAAGATTTGGAAAATTTGAAACCTGTGTGAATTCTTGCTCCATGTGCAACAATATGAAAGGAAAAGGAGAGTGTTACTAGAACTAGAACTCATCCCACCTGGGGAGCGCGGAACTGTTGGTCACACAGGAAAGATGAGTCGTTTGTGACATACCACCTTACCTGGTGAACGAGATCAGCTTTGAAGCGTTCAAAGCTTCAGTCACACCTGAAAACAAAGCTTTGAAACAGCTGTAATCATTTTTGTTAGTTGCATCATCTGACTGTATAAACTCTCACAAGATCTAACATCATCACAACCATGCAATCGTGCGGCCTTAACCCAGGAGGAAATGTTGTCCGTTACTTTGATCGTCTTTTCTTTCTTTTCTCTGAATTGTGTTGTCGGGATCACCTCGCCTGACTCGGTGTCAGATGAAGATAACATGCACACATGACTGAGTATGAATCATGATTCTTTTTGACTACAGTTTCTCGTGTTATTAAGTCATTAGCAGCGTCCATGATTCACGTTATTGAAGCTGAAAGTTCCATATAGATGCTGAATTAATGTTATAGGAAATAAAAGCTAAACGAATTTATAATTGCTTTTGTGTGATTAATTAGGAATTACACTCTGCTGCAGTAATGACTTTTAATTAGTAGAAATGTCAGCTAGATTTGTTGAATGTTGTGATCCAGAGGACCGTACTGAGCGCGTCCGATCAGGAACGTGTCAAAGGTTATTTTGAGATTTTACCTTAACGAGCAGACTGTGAACATTACATGTGAATCTGTTTTTGAAAACCAGACGGTTTCTGGCGAGTCTTTTAGGATGTTTGATTGGTCGAATTATTTCTGTATACCTAGTAGAAGATCCGTCAAAGGTTGTCTGCTGGTATATCTCCTCCTTGAGAAACTGAAATGGCAAGTTGAAGACGGAAAGTTAGGAAGTTGGAGAGGAGTTGGGTTTCACAGAAGTACAGACAAGTTTTGAAACTTGAGCTAGAATGAGCTATATGAATCGAGAGCAACACCTGTTGTTGCTAAGTAACTTTGCCCATCAGTAAAGATATAATCATCATTTTCTTTTTCCACTGAGGGGAAGAAATAGTCTCATACTGTGCTCTCTCTCTCTCTCTCTCTCTCTCTCTCTCTCTCTGTTTCCTCCAACAGTGCTACACTCGGACAGCAGCTCCCCTAATCATCCTCAAGTATCTGAGACCCCCATTCTCTTTCCCTTGTCATGTTTATTTACATGGATCAGCTGACGGTCAGGTTCCCGGCAGGGCACGTACCACTGGGCCATCCCCAGCACTATCTTCGGCTTCCTGAGCGTGATGGCGGGGATTCTTACCTGCCTGCTCCCTGAGACGAACCATCAGCCCCTCCCAGACACTATAGAGGATGTGGAGAAGTGGCGGCTGCCAGACTCCAGGTAAGGAGGAAAAAATGAGAGATTATTGATAAGGTGAAGGAAAGGAGTGAGATGGAAGAGAAAATAGGGTAAAGCTGGGAGAGAAATGAGTTAGAAGGGGAGCGAAGCGTTACAGAAGGAAGCAGGAAAGTATGCTTGATAAAAATGAAGAATGCAAATAACAGTGAGTCGTTATGACAATTGGTACGAGAGAGCAGTGACGGTGAAGATAACGCCACAGGCTGAATATAAAGATGGAGGCAAAGTGGGATGATGCTGAGCAGTCGGAGTTGAGAACGTAATGGTATTTCTGGGAATTTCTGACAAAACTTTGTGAATCGTGAGGTTGATGATGTGAAATGTGTTGCTTTACATCAGGGTGATCGGGATGGGCCATGTATGTATGTATGTATGTCATTTTTCCAATCTTCGCAAATGCTTTTATTCCTCACATACAAACATCATCATGGACTGGAACTTTGAGACATATTTCTAAAATGTCTTTGTGTGTGTCACATGATGTGTTCCTGTAAGCTGTTGCGGAGGGTACCATGACCAACTTTGTTTACGTAGCTGAGGAGAGAACTTGGCTAAAGGTTAGGAGACTTTTAATCATTATGATTCTTTAGTATGACGTTAGACTTAGTTGAGGAATATTCCATAAAAGTTATCGTCTCACATTTAGTACACAAAAAACTGAGACTCTTAACTTCACTGAGTATCATTAGAATTTATAGTTTCTTATGTTTTTCGGACATATTCCTCAAACATTTTAGAGATTTCAAGATTGATCCCAGTTCATCCTGTATACTCATGCCTCCGGTTCACCCAATCTGTTGTCAGTTCATTTATATGCCTGTCTGTGGACAGACTCACATTCAGACAGTACGAGCATAGTTCAGAAGGTACCATCCACCTGTATACAGAAAACGTCAAAGTTTTCAAGAAGGAGAGTAAAATTTCTCCAACGTCGCTTATGTTTCCAGAAGGGAGATAATGTTCATATGTGGATGAATTCAGTTCATTTCCAGGAGGAGAGAAGCGCTGTTGATCCAGTGTGGGCTGGACAGGCCGGTGTTGATCCAGTGGTGGGCTGGACAGGCCGGTGTTGATATATAAACCCCATCTATTCTACACTGAGATCTCTAATACCCTAACTTACTCGGTTATCTCTACCATCCGCCCATCCAACTCTATTATCTCTAATTCCTGTCTATCTTAATGTGGTATCTTTAACTTCTTTCAATCCTGTTCTTTTATCTTTAACCCCAGTCTATCCTTTTCTGTTATCTTCACCTGTTATTTACCCCGGCAAGTTATCGTTAATTCGACTTTTATTTACATGAGGTGGATGAGGTGCATACAGCACTTCATCTTACTCATCCTCATATTAAGGTTATTGTTTTACCGTGAACACAATCATCCTCCATCCTATTCAGTTCACCTCCAGTAAACCCGACATATACTTAATTCCCTAGAAAAACTAACGTGAAATATTTGCAGACTTCAGCAGTTTATTCTTTGAATCTGTCTCGCAGTCTACGTCCTCCCTCTATACAGTACCTTCAGCCATACTGGCATATAGTTTCACCAACCCATTTCCTATCACACTTCCTACATATCCATGGCGTCTTAAGAAACCTTCACTCATCCGCCTCTCTAACCACATCTTCACATCACATACCTCCCTAAGTTGCATTCTTCTGTAAATATTATCCTGTCATTAGCATTGTCCTCGATGAAATTCTACGGAAATTTGCGTTCCCTGTCCCAGTATACCATGGTATGTTCTCATCTTCCGTTCATTATACAGTAATTCTGTGTCTCTTGTCTCCAGAGGGACTTATGCTCCCAAGAAAGTGGTGGTGGAGGGAGGTGACGGAGACCAGCTGGAGGACTCGTACCTGAACGCTTCCTCAACCACGTCAGTCTGAGACCAGCTCCCAACAACAGGAGATCCGAGGGGCCGTAGAGACCTTCAGTATTCCATGTGGTCTGGCCAACATGACTTACTTGGAAAACTATATTTTTCATTGCTTAAGTATAATGTAATTCCACGTGTGTGTGTTGAATGACCAGTTATTTATACAGATGGACAGCCTCATAATCCTTTTAATCAGCATTACATATGACTGTACTGGAAGTCAGTAAACGAAGGTGTAATAAACGTTTTTATGTTCTGATACTTCTGAAGCTAAAATGTTATATTGCCCCACTCTGTGTACAACGTAGGAGCTGATCCGGTGCAACTTGTATGATGAAATGATCCTCTAACCGTTCAGAAATACATACGTTAGACTGTAACATATGTATTTCTGAACTGTCGTCTCCCCAGCGATTACCAAGTCACTTCTTCATCATAATTCATGATAAGAGCTTTGTTAACTATGATTAACTTCAAATATGCTATCTAAACAGTAATATCAAATGTTTAAGAGGTCAGTTCAAAAGTTAACACAGTGTAGTTTAAAGGACAGCATCCAACGCATTCCGTCCCACGTATATTTGTTTGTTCTACGCTAACATTAAGTTCGTTGGGTAAGTTAATGAATGAAGTTTGTCAGAGTACTACTTCACCTAATGTTTTTGTACGCTTTTGCAAGACCTAATGGATATAAACCTAACCTTGTAACCATTACAATATTCTCAAGTTCCTCTAACTTATCGAAATGATGATTCGTTAAATCTGAAATTTTCAAACAACAAACACCAGGTATATTACAAACTATGTTACTCTGACGCATGCAATGAAACTAGTAAGATTGCCATAATGTCAGACTACGGAGGAATTTGAAAAAATCATATCCAATATAAATCATATCTTTGAAGGAACTGTATACGATAGAACTCTTGAAGGATATACAGTCGACCGGTAAAATCATAGATACTCAAAACTTTGAAGGAACCGTAACCTTTAAGATCGTTTTGAAAGCCACAGCCCAGCACTCATATCGGCGCAATATTTCTAACTTAAGACAAATGAAAACTATTATAGCTGAGTAATATACAGATTCTAACTCCTTTCCAAAACTTTAGAGTTGATTCCTTTTATAAGTTTATTCATCCTCAAGCCTTACAAGGTCATCATAGTTGTTGTACTAGCAGGATCAAGAATATGCTACAGACTTTGTAAACAGAAGTAGCGTTTTCGCGTTAGTTATGAATGCCTCAGACGTCTATACACTTTATAGTTCATTCTCGATGTTGGACGTCCTTGTTCGGAGGTTAAGACTGGAAGATGGGCATTGAAGGAGGTACATATATACTTGTTGGATCGAGTTAGTGCTTGTATCACGGTAAAGTCTATTTAAAACAGACGTTTAGCTGTTTAGTGTGTTGGACTTGACTACCAACTGAGGCGCCCTAAGATTATCAAGACCTATTTCTGTCATGAGCTATAAACGATAAGTCTCACAACGCATACGAACCATTCTGACTCAGGCAGACGCGATACACACCAAACAACCCTTAATGCAATTACGTCGGCTGGTAATGACTGTGTTGTATGTTAATTATACCTCAGTCCCCATGGAGTCATAATGAACCAAGCCGCCTCGTTATACTCCTACACACTCGACACACTTTGTTTATATCCTCACACAGCAAAGCATCGTTAACTCTTAAAAGAAATGTGTGACGCTAGGTGTCGATACTAAGGCTTACTGCTTCCACGTCCTATATCTGGATCATCTGGAAGGGACGGCAGAGTGGGTCAAGTTTCAGGATTAAAGTTGAGAAAATGGGCAATAGTGTCACAGTCGTGTGATCTTATTTTCACTTATAAATCCTCTTTTTCTCAGTTTGTAGTATGGTGACATGGTAAAGTATATCTCATACAATACTGTAACTTCCATTAATACTATATGGTATATTATCTACATCCATCATAGCAATGAAATATAAGTTGTGGGAAGTAGGTGATGGAAAAAGGTCACAGGTGACTGAGTACATAAAACAAAATGGCAAAGATTCCACCAGTGTTTCCCACTGTAGTTTTATCTTTTTTTGTAACACTATTCCTGCTTCTGACGGCTCGTCAGGATTTCGCATTTCTGCTTAAAGCAGAAGATCCAGTTTCAATAGTTACGTTACTGTCCTCTGTATGAGGTGGACACTATCAAGATAAAGAATCAGATTCTACAGTTATCAGTTGGGCTTTGATGCCATACGGATTCTTAACTATAAGTATCAAGATCTAGAGGAAAGCGAGGTCGATGATCCTTCAAGTGACTATAAACATATCGAATGGTGAATCAATGACATCTTAAGAACCAAGACAGAGCTGCCATTCCTCCTCTGGCTGTCAAGCTTGAAAAAACGCAGTCGAGTGTAAAACTCCAAGCTCCAGGCAACATCATTAAGCCCAGCGCGTCTGTCGCTTGGCGAGCCTGACGCCCTGCGGGAAACGTTTGTCCCCGTGTAAATGACAAGATAACAAGCAAAAACCTTTTGTGTCAGAGTCCCTAGTGCTGCTTGGGGAGGAGCTCTGACGCACTGCACACCGCTCATGTATTAATGTTTTCATGTGCAAATGTTTGACATTTATGACTTATGATACTGAACTTATATATATATCAACTGAATGACACCCTCGTGTTATTCTGGGGTCACCTGGATGATGCGTATGACCCTCTGCTGGTGGACTACGGTCACCAGAATGATATATAGGAGCCTTGGTAATGTGCAGCTGTTTCTGAAACACACATACACACCAACGCGCGTATACACAACCCTACATACAAACAAATACGTACAAATACACAAACAGGGAACTGTTACGACCAATCAAACAAATGAAGTGTCTTGCAAGGTTAATTTGTAAATCAAATATTATCACACGGGTCCAGTGATCACGTCATTCACATATATATCATCATTTGTAAGATATAATGATGCAGTCTACATCCGGTACATATATATGACTTATATCTCGCAACATCTATCTACATGAACGATGAACCCTCGACAAAACCCCTGACATCTATGTTAAAGATTTATTGACTGCTCGTACACATGCCTTACACCCTTGAACAGAACTTCTCACTGCTCACCTTTCACTCCGTATATTCTTATAATTTTCCACAAGGGATCTCCATCAACTATGTGGTATACTTTTTTCATATCCACAAATGCCACATACAAATCCACCTGTTTTACTAACTATTTTTCATACACATTCTTCAGAGCAAACACCTAATACACCATCCTCTACCACTTCTGAATCCTTACTGCTCCTCCCCAGTCAGATTTTCTGTACATGCCTTCACCCTCTCAATCAATACCTCCTCCTCATACAACTTACCAGGTATACTCAACAAATTCATACCGCTGTAGTTTGAACACTCATCTTTATCCCTTTACATTTATGCAATGATACTGTACGTGCATTTCGCCATTTCTCTGGGACTTCATCATGATCCATACATACACTGAAAAGTCTAACTAACGAGTCAACAACTCAGCCACCCTCTTTGTTAACAAACTGCAATACCTTCTACTCCACGCACCATGAGACATTACATCTTGAGTAAGGCTTTCACACCGTCTCTTCATTATACTACTCTCCTGGCTCTCACGTCGCATACCACCTCGACCTGGTATACCACTCTGTCATCAGACACATTCAACAGTCCTTCAGAAAGGTCACTACATCTCCTCCTCACTTTATTACTGCCTGTTACCACTTCTTCCTTTGCCCCCTTCACTGATGTACCTATTTGTTCTCGTTTTTCGCACATTATCAACTTCCTTCCAAAACGTCTTATTTTCCTTAAGGTTTACCGATACTCACACCCCAACTTTCATGTGCCCTCTTTTTCAACTACTGCACCTTCCTCTTGACCTTCTGCCACTTTCTCTTATGCACTTTTTTATTGTAAGTACCGCTGAAACGCCTCTTTCTTCTCTTTCGCTAGCAACTTTGTCTCACAATTCACTACCATCTCTAATCTGCCCACCTGTCGCATGCTACATACATCTCTCGCACATGCCAGCACTCCCCTAAAGATCTTCCATTCTTCACCCACCCCCCTTGCTTCATCTACCATCACCTTTTGCCATTCTACACTCCATCTATCCCCATATTTCTTCACATAAGTCCTTTTACAAGCTATCTTACTCTCACCACTCTCTTCACACCGATATTGTTTCCTCTTTTCCAAGAAACCTCTACCAATCTTAACCCCCGTCTCCACAAGATAGTGATCCGACATCCTACCATTTGTCCTCTCAGCATATTCTATGTTTTTCTGCAAATGTTTTTGGTGATGACATGGTTAACGCACTAAATTAGAACGCTATGATTTTAAACAGCTTCTGTACAAAAATTTTATTGTATCTGCTCAGTTTTACTCGCCCTGTGGTTAACGAGGCAATTACATGTAAGCCCTACAATTTTCAGGTTTGGGGATTTCATTGAATAGTTAGATACAAAATGTTGGAATCGAAAACACAGTTTTGTAGTTTAGAGAGAAATCCTTGTGTGAGAAAAGAGGTTGTGTATAGATAGGTTCCTACAGGACCGTTTCTTTTTAATAAAATATTTATCAAATTGTTTGTGTCTTCTACACCCTCCGAGTCTCCTACACCCTCCGAGTCTCCTACACAGACCCAAGGTCCAAACGAGGTTGTCTGGCCTTTACATTAATTTTAAAGAATTGGTTCCCTTAAAAACTGTTGAAGAAAAGGATAGCAAAGCAGAGGCTCTCTCCCCACCCTCCACTCCCTCCGGCAACAACACGGCGGAAGTAAAACACGTAGAAGAAAAAGATTACCTTGCAGGATTAAATTGCCTGAAGGAGATTTCATTGGAAAGTCATAAGCTGGAAAGAAGATGAATATGTTATGCATTTCATCACCAACGACACGCATCCCTTCACTTTTTGTTATAAAGACAATAATAAGGATCAACTTGATCTCCAGCCTCTCGTCATTCCATGTCTATATTATTCCTGATGTTGAAGACTGAGAATGTTTTTCATAGACTCAAGACTGTGGTTATGAAAGCCATAATGGATTTTCATTTGGAAAGAAAGATGGAATGCAAAATATCCTCAAATCTTTTCATTAAGAATATATCTTACTTGGAGTGAGGAGTGACTGTCAGTAAGAGTGTATGATAATGAGGAAGGAAATACCTTAAGTGGTTTCTGTCTGACGCGTCCGGGATACTGGTGTCATCTTTCAAGGATAATGGCATCTAAATTCATGTTGTAGAGAGAAACAAAGTTGTAAAAATCTTCAGTTATCAAAGATATAAGTTCTTGAAAATCTTATATATTTTCTGTCTCTCTGTCTGTCTGTCTGTCTGTCTGTCTGTCTCTCTCTCTCTCTCTCTCTCTCTCTCTCTCTCTCTCTCTCT
>JAUUDZ010439315.1:0-13228 GCA_032361705.1 Panulirus versicolor
ATACATTGAAATGTTTAAGTATGTATATGTGTGTTTGTGGGCATTAATGTATATGCTTGTGTATGTGGGTGGGGTGGGCCATTCTTTTGTCTGTTTCCTTGCGCTACCTCGCTAATGCAGGAGACAGGGACTAAGTATAATAAAAGGATAATGAATTGTGGAGGATAAGAGAGATGAAAGCAAAACATGGGAAAGAGGATGCAGAGATGGCATGTGGCAGTGAGGTATGGTGGCTAGTGAAAAGCCAATTTGCAGATGACACTGTGTTGTTTACTTAGAGTGAAGAGGAGTTGCAAAAGGTTGTAAGCATCTTTTATGTTGGTGGAAGTTTAGGCAATTGATGGTAAATGTGAGTAAAAGTAAAGGAATGGTTTTAAAAGGAAGTAAAAGTGAAAGTACAAATTTTGCAAAACCCTGTAGGGTGAGAGAAGAAAGTGTACTAAACCGTGTTATAGATATGGGTGGAGAAAGAGACTTGAAGAGGTGTGAGAATTTAAGTATTTAAGAGCTATCCTTGGTAAGTTTGCTGATATAGAAGGAGTGATAAGGGAGAGAGCAGTAAAGAGTAGAAAATTCATTGTGTCCCTTTATAGGAGGATTAAGTATGGAATTGAAGAAAGGATTAAGGGACAGCATAGTCCTCCCAACCCTAACCAATACAGCTGAAACATGGACATAGTATTAGACATAGATGTCATGAATCCAGGGTGTGTAAATGAGTTATTTGTGGTATGACTAGATGGAATGAAGAAAGAAATGAAGGGGTGTATGAGAGATGTGGTAGGGCAGGAAATGCAAAGGGAATGAATTGTGGAGTGGTAGAGTGGGTGAAATGTAATACTTTGAGGTGGTTTGGGGTTGTGGAAAGAATGCAAGATGGGGAGTTTCCAAGGAGGGTGTATGATAGTGCAATTAGATGGGTAAATGTAAGAGGAAGACCACCTCTGACATGGGGAAATAGAATGGAAGAGTACTGGAGGGAGAGAAATGTTAGAAGAATGCATGGAATGGTGTATGCAAGGGAGGCATGTAATGAGTTTGATTATGTGGTAAAAGATGACTTTAAAAGAGCAGAGGTGAGACAGAAAATTAGTAGGAGGTATAATCATGGAAACTACACAAACCTCAATAATTTCTTTGGTAATGAATTGGGAAATAGAATTCAGGGTGTTGTGTTGAGAGGTTCTGTGAAGTTTACAGTGAAGGAGTTAGGACGTGGGTACCTCAAGTTTTAAATGCAGAGGAAGTAGTAAGAAAGAGGAAAGAATGTAGTAGTAGAAGATGTCATAAAGCAAAGGAACTTCTAGACTTGCAATGGTGAAGTTATTGACTGCACTGTATTGAGCTATTATTGACAAGTTATGAGAGAGCACAGAAAGAGTATAGCAGGATAAGAAAAGAACAAAGGAAACATTGAAAAGAATGTTGTGGATGAGGCTGCTAAAAATCCAAAACTATTCCACTGATTCATCTGGAGCCATTTGTCACTTAAGAAGGAAATAATCAGGTTAAGGGATTCAGAGGGAAATATTGTAAAGGATGATGTAAGGATAAGTGAGGAACTGAATAGCAAAGTCAAAAGTGTTTTCATGGTGGAAGACACTATAACCCCAACAACAGTGAGATGGAATGGGAAGAAGTTTTGTCTGTTTTCCTGGCGCTACCTCCCTGAAGCAGGGGTTAGTGATGCTGTTCCCTGTGGGATGGGGTAGCCACAGGAATGGATAAAGGCAAGCAAGTATGAATATGTACATGTGTATATATGTAAATGTCTGTTTATGTATATGTGTATATGTTGATATATATATGTATTTATATGTGCATGAATGGGCATTTATGTATGTATATGTGTATATGAGTGGATGAGCCATTTTTTTTTGTCTGTTTCCTGGTGCTACCTCGTTGGTGCAGGAAACAGCAATCAAGTATAATAATGATAATCAAGAAAAGATATTAACAGAATCTTAAAAGGACTTTATTCATTTAAGCCTGATGGTCCTGATGAAATTTTACCGTGTGATAAAGAGGTGTGCAGATACACGTGATAGACCACTTGAATTAGTGTTCAAGATGTGTCTGGAGAGAGGCATATTGCCAAGGGAATGGAAAAGGGTAAACCCCAAACCTATGTATAAGAAAGGAGACTGATGTGTTGAGATACAGACTGGTCTCGCAAGTATGTGTGGTATGTAAAGTTCTGGAAAAGATTATTAGAGTGCAAGTGGGTGACTTTCTGCATAGGAGAAATTTCCTAAGTGAGGATCAGCTTGGTTTTAGGGAAAGATCATGTGTAAATAAAAATAACCTCTTAGAGTTTTATGAGAATGATCTCATTCTTGGACAAAAGGGAAGGCTTTCTGGACTGTCTGTGGCAGAAGGCATTGATGCTGTTCCACTTGAAAGGTGGATTATGAAGCTGAATCACAAAGCAGGATAAGGGGGAAACTCCGTCATTGGGTAGATGATTATTTCAGTGGAAGGGAATAAAGGATGCAAGTTAGATGTGCCTTTTCCAAGTACGTTGAGGTGACCAGTTGAGTGCCACAGGGTTTGATTCTGGGACCAATGCTCTTCCTGACCTACATTAACTTATCTAAATCTTACCTGAATATGTTTGCAAATGATGCAGAAGTCATGCGGAGAGTGAAAAGTGAAGAGTATTGCATCAGTTTACAAGGGGATCTAAATAGACTCCAAAGTTGGTCTGAAATGTAGATGATGAAATTCAGCTTAAGCAATATAAAGTAATGAGGATGGGAGAAAGTAAAAGATGGCCTCATTATGATTATTACTTTGCTTGAATATAGCTTCAAGATTGTGTGTGTGAAAGGGACTGTGGAGTAGACATGGTCCCTAACCTGTTGCTAGAGTCCCATATTAGGAGTATAACTAAAGAGACTGCTGTCTGTCAGTCTTTTATTTATTCTGATGTCTATTCCCTCCTGGAACTCTCTCCAGGGGTTGACCCTGGCAGTAGAGTCTCCCTGACTAGTGAACTCAGATGTTGCTTCTTAACTTTTAATGCCTCACCCTTAACAGGCCACTTGCAGGGGGCAGCTCTAGCACAGTGTTTGCAGAGGCACCTACCTAATGTTCTTACTGACTGCTACAATAAAATGCTCCTGTCAAATGTTCCTAGCTACTACTTCTATGTGATATTTCAAGCTAATGCTCCTGCTTAAATGTTCGTACCAACTATTTCTGTCTATTATTTCTACTGTTTTGCCCAAAAGGAAGGACTAGCATGTAGTGTTCACCGCAAGAAAATCCAGAATTATGAAGAATGGACTATATGAGTTAAGTGTTGTCAAGTGTTATATGTGACAAGGAGAGATTGTATGTTTGTGGACAGAATGCCTGTTGCCCATATGTGGGTGAGGCAGAAAGAAGAGACAGCTGCCTAGGTCAGAGGAGTGCAACTTGACAACCTATGAAGCGCTGACTTACTATGCTGCTGGTACTAACCCTCCCAATACCCTGGCAAATATCAGGATAGCTTTCAAGTGTATGGATAAAAGAATATTCATCAAGCTATTCTTGTCGTACATAAGGCCGAAACTAAAGGATGCTTCTCATGTTTAGTCACTGCTCCTTGAGAAGAATAAAGAACTCATAGAGAAGGTCCTGAGGAGGGTAACAAAGATGGTACCAGAATTAAGAGAGCTAAGATACAAGAAAAGGTAGGAGGCTTTAAATGTACCTACCTTGGAAGAGAGAAGATTGAACGGTTACCTGATCACAACCTTCAAGTTTTTGAAAGAGATTGACAAAGTGGACTGTGGACAATACTCTATGAGAAATGTAGGGACAGATTAACCTGAGGACATAACTTGAAATTGAGTAAGAAATTTGTAAATAAGGATGTAAAGAAATACATTTTATAGTATGAGTAGTTGTTGACTGGAACAGATTGACTAAGGACATGATTAAAGTAGACAGCATAAAGAAAAGTAAGTATGATAGTACAAGTTGAGTATCCCTTTATCAAGATGCCTAGCACCAGAAGTATTTTGGATTTTGGATTTTGTTCAGATTTTAGAAAATTTGCATATACATAATGAATTATGGAAACAAACTGGTTAAAGCTGAGACATACCTCATTATGTTGACCATTCAGCGGTCTTCCTCAGGTGATACTGATTCCAGCATTCAGCAGAACCATATTCCCTAGCAAGAGACGGTTGCCCGGTCAGACACCTTAGTGTGTTGCTTTCTGATTGGATTGCTTGTGCTGCTACCTCCACTCATTCACAGCGATCTCCACTGCCTGACATGATCAACAGATGAAATCAGACCTTGTGTTAACGTTGTCTTTGGTAGCGATGTAAGCCGCTTCTAATGTCTTTCTTATTTGTTTGCTTAAGCCCATGTGCAGTATTGCAGTATTCTCACCTTGTCACTCAACAGTGACAACTTCCACTCTGTTTACATTGTGCAAGTCACAGCACGATGTAAACAGAGTGGAGCTTGTTGCTGCAAGCCCATGTAGTGGGATGAGGCGAGAATAATGCAAGGGTCTAAGGAAACAAATAAGAAAGACATTAGAAGCAGTTTGCATCGCTACCAAAGACATTAACACAAGGTCTGATTTCATCTGTTGGTCATGTCAGGCAATGGAGAGTGCTGTGAATGAGTGGAGGTAGCAGGACAAGCGTCCCAATCAGACCGTGACACGTCAAGGTGTTCGACCAGGTGACTATCACCTGCTGGGGAATTTGGTCTTGCCGAATGCTAGAATCAGTATTTCCTAAGGAAGACTGTTGAATGGTCAAAATATTGAGGTATGTCTCAGCTCTAATCTGTTTATTACCATACCATCCTGTTTTTCACATTTGTCATGGTGGATGATTGATAATGAGATATCTTGGGGATGGGACCCAAGTCTAAACATAAAATCCATTTGTTTCATATACACTGAACCTTCAGAAATCTAAGGTGCCACAATCTCAGCTTTTTAAAATGTTTCCTCCAGAGTTATCTGCCTTATCAACATTGGTTTTAGTCATAGAAGTGTCTCTTTGATTTTACCAACAGATTCGATTTTTTTTGTTTTGTTATGACTGCACGCTGCTCTAGTCCTTCAATAAGTCTATTACATGTTTTTAACATGTTGTCTATAGGCACTTTTTCTGCAGTGTTAACAAAATAATCTTCACGTTTCTTATCACGATTACATTGATTCAGAACCATTTCAGCTATTTCACTATTGGTCAGTGAATAAACAACTGGAGCATCATTATCTGCAGGCCTTTTTGAAATTTCCAATGATATCTTAGTACGATAGAGCAGAGAATATGCAAAAAAAAAACAGTGAGTAATGGACATAGATCTGGTGGTGACGATGGTTTGTAACAAACTGATGCCAACAGAGCATCATAGCCCAGCATGGGCAAGTGAGGCTAGGTGTGGAATTTTCCACTTGTAACATCATGTTGCTGCTCAAAAAATTATTCGCATTTTGGAGCATTTCGGATTAGGGATGCTCAACTTGTAGAGAATATTCAAGAAATTGTACCCCATGAGTGTAAAACTCCTTCCACATACACTACAAATAGGTAATTACTTGTTAGAAATGGATGGAACAAGAAGAGGGAACTAAGGATGAGATGGAAGTATGGAGTGAAAAATGCTTTGAGTGATTTTAGCCTGAACATGCAGGAGGATGAAAGGTGTGGATGGTATAGAGGAAATTGGAGTAATGTTGTTTACATGGATGGTTGTGATTTCATTAGGCTTAGCCAGGGCACATGAAGCAGTCAGGGGAAACCACAGAAATGTCTGTGGCATTTGGCTGTGGATAGGAGGCTGTGGTCTCGTTGCATGATATATGAAAGCTAGAAAGTAGATGTGAACACAAGGCTATTCTTTGGTTCCTGGCTCTGCCTCATTGTGTGGTATATAGTAAAAAGTATGAAAAGAAAAAACTGCTTGTAATAGTAAGGTTTGTACAGGATGACTTGTGTGTTTGGAACACAAAATCCACTTTTCTTTTGTCATTCATATAATCTGCTTCACATTACCTTCAAAATGAGATGAATCTCATCAACATCTAGAAGTACATAAAACATTGATGCTTGTTTTCTCAAGATCTAAATTTGGCATGTTCCCTAATATTGTCAGTGCCTCATTTGAATGGGAAGGTTTAAATCCTAGATTTCAGTATATATGGATGTGACAGGATTGAAAATCCATGTGTGGGAGTTGGACTATGTAAAAGATTTTCTTAGAACAACTGGTGTAGCAGAAGTGATAGTTGTTAAGGTTGAAAACTAAAATTTAGTCATTGCACAAGATGCAAAACCAGATGAATTTACTAAATAGGTAAGAAACATAGAAACTTACTTTGACCTCCTTGGAAGCCCATTCTCAAACATAATCTTCCAAGGGGACTTAACCTATGTAAGATGGAAACATTATTGTAGCCAAGAATCCCACTGGTAGCAGTTTGGATTAACAGTTGCAAAAAAGAGACAAGGTTCTCCTTATCTTATAGCAGAACCACCTTGAAAAAATGGAAAAAAAAATTCTTGACTAATAATGTAGAGCTATTCTGTGATGCCATCACATTATATATTCTTTATTTTGATCAAAACCTAATATAAGCTCAACAAGTATGGATGCTAAATTGTTAGGGCAAAATATAGGCCACCATGGAGATGGCTGCAACAAATTTGGCTTTAGTAGTAAACGTAGAATGGAAAGATGTAATCAGTAGGATGTCTTTTAAGATTGTAGGAAACCCTTTGAGTGCCAAATCTCAAAATAAGTGTTAGATATTTGACTTCAGAATCACTCGAAACATGCAACACACATATAGCAGTGAGAAGAAAATGCAAAAGGCATGTAAAGATATGTATATAGAGATGCTTTGTGGAAGATTTTAAGAGTTTATGGTGTGGGAGGTAAGTTGTTAGATGCAGTGAGAAGTTTTTACAAAAGAAGTAAGGCATGTGTACGAGTAGAAAGAGAGGAGAGTGATTGGTTCCCAGTGAATGTCAGTTTGCAGCAGGGGTGTGTGATGTCCCCATGGTTGTGTAAATTGTTTATGGATGGGATGGTTAAGGAGGTAAATGCATGAGTTTTGGAGAGAGGGGGGCAAGTATGCAGTCTGTAGTGATGAAAGGACATGGGAAGTGAGTCAGATGTTGTTTGCTGACGATACAGCACTGGTGGCTGATTCGGGTGAGAAACTGCTGAGGTTGGTGACAGTTTGGTAAAGTGTGTGAAAGGAGAAAGTTGAGAGTAAATATGAATAATAGCAAGGTTAATAGGTTCATTAGGGTTGAGGGACAAGTCAGTTGGAGGTAAGTTTGAATGGAGAAAAACTGGAGGAAATGAAGTGTTTTAGATATCTAGGAGTGGACTTAGCAGCGAATGGAACCATGGCAGTGGAAGTGTGTCACAAGGTGGGGGAGGGGGCGAAGGTTCCGGGAGCATTGCAGAATGTGTGGAAGGCGAGAACGTTATTTCGGAGAGCAAAGATGGGTATGTTTGAGGAATGGGCTATAGATAGGGTTGTGTGGAGGAGGATGGATGTGTTAGAAATGAAAGGTTTGAGGACAATATGTGGTGTGATGTGGTTTGATCGAGTAAGTAATGAAATGGTAAGAGAGATGTTTGGTAATAAAAAGAGTGTGATTTAGAGAGCAGAAGAGGGTGTGTTGAAGTGATTTGGACACATGGAGAGAATGAGTGAGGAAGATTGACAAAGAGGGTAATTGTATCAGAGGTTGAGGGAAGAATAAGTGGGAGACCAAATTGGAGGTGGAAGGATGGAGTGAAAAAGATGAGCGATTGGGGCCTGAACATACATGAGGGCGATCGGGTCATGAACATAAAGGAGGGCGAAAGGCATGCAAGGAATAGAGTGAAGTGGAATGATGTGGTATACCATGGTTGACGTGCTGTCAATGGATTGAACCAGAGCTTGTGAAGCGTCCGGGGTAAACCATGGAATGGTCTGTGGGGCCTGGATGTGGAAAGGGGGCTATGGTTTCGGTGCATTACACATGACTGCTAGAGATTGGGTAAATGTTTATGGCCTATTTTGTCTGTTGATGATGCTACCTCGCTGGAGGGGATGCAATTTCATGTGTGGTGGGGTGGTGATGGCAATGGATGAAGGCAGCAAGTATGAATATGTACGTGTGTATATACGTATATGTCTGTGTATATATATATGTATTTATTTATTTATTTATTATACTTTGTTGCTGTCTCCCGCGTTAGCGATTCAATGCAAGGAAACAGACGAAGGAGTGGCCCAACCCACCCACATACACATGTATATACATACACGTACTGGAATACTTTCAATCTTCTGCATTCCAGTAATTACATGAGAACACTGGGTGATGGAGAGTGTAGAGGTAAGGTGATCACCTCTCCAACTGGTGCTTCATTACCCAATAAAATGGCAGCTGTACTGCCCAACTTGCCTTTGACAATTCTCGGGATTTTTCCTTTTAACACATGTCCACCAGCGTCATGTTGTCAAGAGGTGGGAAGGTCCACCCTCAGTGCAGTGTGTCGTCCGTTAATTCCAATTTCTTTTTCTTTTACCTTTCAGTTCAGTCCCGATCACATCCACTGTGGTTATCCAGTTCAGTCTCCATCACATTCACTGTGGTAACCAGTTCAGTCCCCATCACATCCACTGTGGTTACCAGGTCAGTCCCCATCACATCCACTGTGGTTACCAGTTCAGTCCCTATCACATCCACTGTGGTTACCCAGTCCCCACTTCTGACAGTTTACAGTCTTTTCCTGGTCTGTGATGACGTCCCCTGTAACGTGTGTAGCTTCACCACTTGCGTCACGCGCTGTAGCTGTGGAAGCGTTTCATTGGCTTAAGTTTCCAGTTCCATATTTATACAGCGACAAAGTCGTACATTTCTCTATGACGTTATTTCCCTTTCTGATGTCAGTGTTGGGACATCGGCTGTCAGCTTGTCATGAAACGCGTAGGCACGTACAAGCGATTGAGGGTGAAATTGGACGGCCCATCTTGATCTAATAAGGAGAATAGTGCACTAAGTACAGACGCAATTGAAGGTGAAATTGGACGGCCCATCTTGATCTGATAAGGAAAATAGTGCACTAAGTACAGACGTATATATACGGATACATTTCCAATTGCCAAGGCTGGTGGGGCAGACCTCCCATAGTAAACTGGCCCTGTTGGAGGAGGTGTAAGCAGAGGACATCTTCACTTACCTTCGTAATTCATCAATGCATTCGTGGTAACCTTCCTAACCCTTGAGTGACAACCTGGACTGTGTCGTGGTGAGCCTGACTCTCTCTCTCTCTCTCTCTCTCACACACACACACACACACACACACACACACACACACACACACACACACACACACACACACACACTTCTTGGATGGGAGAAATTACCTAAGGGAGAGACGTAACAAATCTCTAAGACAGTTCTGTAGGAGAGTAAGTTCTGTCTTTGATCAAAGAGAGGGTTAGATTGCCAGAAAGCATTTGACACAGTCCCACATTTGTGGTTGGTAAAGAAGCTAGATTTTCACGCGGGAAAAAGAGGAGAATTCCTCGGTGGATGAAAAAAATGGAGGAAATAGTACTCTAGTGGAAAATAACAGAGAACGTATTTCAGAGGACCTTCCTCGAGATGGTTCGAGGTCACCTGCGGCGTGTTGTAGGAAGAGCCGCTGCTCTTCTTGATCTATGTGAATGCCTGGCAAGAAGGATCGGACTCCACACCTGAATATGTTCGCTGGAGGTGCCAAGGTTATAAGAGAAGTAAGGAGTGAGAAGGATTGTATCAGCTTAATCGATCTGCTACATGTCTGATGATATTCAACCCAAATAAGTGGTAATAATGAGGATTGGACTCTGTGAAAGAAGCCCTCTAAATGATAACATCATCTAACAGGTAATAACCTACGGTGGTCTGTGTGTGGTGGGGAAGTCGATATTTTACTTAACATGTGGAGCAACCAGAGGTTATAGAACAACCAAAGGTCATTGAATAACCAGAGGTCACTGAACAACCAAAGGTCATTGAACAACCAGAGGTCATTGAACAACCAGAGGTCAAAGAACAAACAGGATGTACAGAACAAAGGCCATAGAACAGCCACAGGCCATAGAACAACCAAAGGCCATTGAACAATCAGAGGCCATTAAACAATCAAAGGCCGTAACATGAAAGTATCCAGGAAAATTATTAAAAATGAAAATAACCGGAAAATTATTAAAAAATGTATATAAAGTAATACTTTTATAATATAACAGTTATGGATGTATGGAATGAAATAAGCCATGAAACTTTTAACACATACAGCAATGAAAAGTTCTGAAAGTTGCATGATAGTAAAGAAAGTTCCGGAGATTGGGGTGGGCCCCAGGGGTATAGAACACCCTCCCTCCCCACACCATACAAACTGGTCATTACAGGCACGAACATATTACCATAAATCCAGACAATAAGGCCAGCCCAGGATTAGCCAAGGCTCATTTCTCTTTGGAAACGCGAAATATAACCTCTGTTATTGAGGCCACAAATATTGACGATATAATTACTGAACCTAAGACCATTACAGACATAAACACTGAGAATGAAGATATTGTAATCCTTGATATTCAGGCTACACATATGAGGCACATAAATATTCCGAAAGTATGGTAATTGGATAGCAAGTGTTAAAGCTAAGAATATTGAAGTTATGAATAGTCACGAGTTGGATGTTAAGATAATGAATACTTGGATCGCGTATATTTAGATCCTGAATTCTGACGAGAAATATTCTTATAGCATATTCGGAAGACAATCACTGAAGGCATATTCCCAGGTGCCAAGAAAACTTGGTATGGCAATTGGCAACATCAAAGATCACCAGTGTCTTAACGTATTCAAAACCACAAATATCTAGAACAAGGAACTTTACACCATCAGTTCCGGGACAACAGGTAGAGCAAAAACCCGGATGTAGAGAAATACATGAAACAGATGAGCATCTACATAGCTGTAGTATAGCCTATTCCATATGCATGACCAGTGGCTAATATTTAGGGCGTGTGTAATCGACCACGTAGAAAGTGCTGGTGTGAGGACATGTAGCTCACTATGAGGCATGCGTTGGTGTGAGGACGTCCAGCTGGCCATGAGGAAAATGTTGGTGTGAGGACGTCTAGCTGGCCATGAGGCAAGTACTGGTGTGAGGACGTCTAGCTGGCCATGAGGAAAGTGCTCGTGTGAGGACGTTTAGCTGGGGTAATGGGTGACCATCTCACCCCGAGTCATGATGAACAGGCTTAACCATCCATTCCTCCGTCATGTTGATGCTACTGGCTCAGTGATGGAAGCCTGAGCAGTTCTTCGTCTCCTCTCATGTTGACCGGATCATTCGTCACCTCCAGTGCAACGATGCTGGAAGGTTTCCCTCCCAGGTCGCCGGCGCTAACCTGGATGTCGTCTTGCGGGCGAGGTAGTGACCCAGTCATATTTCAGGCCGCATTGCGCAGTCGCATGACGATCCTCGAAGTCGCCTCTTAGTGTCGTCAACACACACGGGGACGATTCAGGACAGACTCATAGCAGGCGATTGCTCTACTCAGCTCCAGGTGAACAAGTGATGAGGAAGATTTGTTGCAGTCGATGGTCACTGACCTGTGGTAAGCCATGACCTGCAGTAGCAGACTGGAGATTAACTCACGTCTGTCCAACAGAACAGAACGACCCTTGACCACCAATCACTGCACCTTCCTTTGACTTGATCCTCAAAGGTCAGGTCAAAGATTAAGGAATCGTCCTATGATCCTGATATGTAGAGTAGGAGAGGAGACCTACCATCTCTCTTTAGTCCTGACCCCTCTACATCGGAGCCACTGGCCACCATAAGATTCACCACAATGCACCACAATGCACCATTTACCACCCGGTAGCAGCACCACCCCCACCATGAAGGAGGCACCACAGGCCCGCCCTTGCCACTGTGTGGTATATGGAGACACGACTCCCCCTCAGCGTCTCGGTCATATGACACACTCGGACGGCCGTCGAGACAGCAGAACAGCCTCCCTCCTCCACTTGACCCACCAACTTAATCCATTTTTCACAATCTCTTCAGCCCCGACAACAGACCAGCCCGAGAGAATGGCCTACTAGGAAGAAAAGAAAAAAAGAAAACAATGAAGGAAAAATGAGAAAAAAAATAGTTTCCTATTCTGCTGAGCAAACATTACCTGAGAACCGTCTTATTTGTTCTTCCCTTTCTCTTCCGACTCGTTGTCCGGAGGTAAACACACTCCCGTACACTAGTGGCCTGGCCATGCCACCTCCTCCATACTCCTCGTCCGCGTCGCTCTGGTGCTGGGGGGAGGGGAAGGAGGGCCGTGAGGGATACACACCGTCTCCCATACCCCGTACGACTTATTATGGAAAAGTTGTCTTCCTGTGTTTGTTTTTCACGAGGGGTAAGCCATCACATCCGCTGGTGGTGACGTGTTTGTTTGCCGGTGGCGCCAGCCTGCTGCCATATCACTAGTGTTGCTTCGCTTGTCACCTCACCAGCGTTAACCCGCCATATCACTCGTTAAGTCACATTTTCTCATCCTCTCTGTCGATTCCTCACATTTGCCTGTCCTTCCAAACATTCGTTGCCGTTCAGTTTATACAAGAAAAATCGCTCGTTTCGCTACGTTGGTAACCGAACTCGTGTTTCCCCCCAGCGGTGTAGCGAAGGTACGTAGACCTGCGTCTCAGTACCAGACTGGGCTTTAACGGTGGTTGATGTGGCCGATGCTTCGTCAGGAGTGAGAAGTCGCCAGACGCAGTGGTTCACACAGATGCTCAGCTTAGAGCTCATTGTCCTGTAGTCAGGCGCTCGTGTCTCAGGACGAAACTTCTTCTTCGTCGTGATGATCCTTGTACAGACCACAACTGAACATCATCAGGGAGCTTAACGTGTGCGGCAGAAATATAATCTTTATTTCCCAGAGATTGATCTCGGTCATTCTTGTCATATTTCCCAGACATTGATCTCAGTCATTCTTGTCATATTTCCCAGAGATTGATCTCGGTCATTCTTGTCATATTTCCCAGAGATTGATCTCAGTCATTCTTGTCATATTTCCCAGAGATTGATCTCGGTCATTCTTGTCATATTTCCCAGAGATTGATCTCAGTCATTCTTGTCATATTTCCCAGAGATTGATCTCGGTCATTCTTGTCATATTTCCCAGAGATTGATC
>JAUUDZ010439347.1:0-13226 GCA_032361705.1 Panulirus versicolor
AGCGGAGAGGAGAGGAGAGGAGAGGAGAGAGAGAGAGAGAATGGCCGGCTGGTTCTGGTGTATAATATACCGATATCAAATACTGACTCGGAGCACAGACTTAAAAAAAAAAAAAAAAAAGTCCCTACTCGAAGGTATTTGAAAAGTGAAAGAGTCAGGAATACATCAGACTTCGAGCACCGACTCAAGGAACGAGTGATAAATGTTTCTCAAGGGAAGCTCGGGGCTCAAGGCTAATCAATGCGCTGCTTCAATGACCTCCTCAAGATTAATGAAGGAGTCACTAATAGCTGTTTGATTTCTCGAGGATGAGGGCACGACCCTCGAACATGACGGGCCGTCTCGTTGGGTCACTACAGGCCGTACTTTCGTGCTCATGGGGGTCACACAGTCGTACACAAGGGGTCGAACAGTCGTAGTCTCTGGGTGGCACAGTCATAACCAAGGGTCCAACAGTCGTAGTCCCTGGGTCGCACAGGGTCGAACAGTCGTAGTCCCTGGGTCACACAGTCGTAACCGAGGGTCGTAACGTCGTGCCATCGTGCTCAAGGGGTCGTGCCGTCACGACCCACACCGTGGGTTACTCCCGGGTCGTCCTGCAGTTCATCAAAAAGTTTGCTTCCCTGATAGAGGGTTTTCGAAAGGGTATAAGAACACACGAGTCCAAAGTTTTCGGACAAAGTCCTCCACGTTCTATTTAAGTTGGGGAACTAAGTTCCCGTTTTCTTCTCTAGCTTTTCAAACTAATTTCCCCGCGAGCCCTCCGACGCCGCACGACCGCTGGACAACAGGACACCAGACACGGTCTGTACGACTTGAACCGACCGTGCAGTAGACAGTATCCCTCTGAGCACGACAGAACGACCCTTGAGCACGATGATACGACTCTCGATCACGACGCAACAACTCCGTCAGCACGAAGGCACAATCCTAGAACCTAACGGTGCGAGTCTCGAGCACCATGATACGACCCTTGACGCAACATTTACCACTGGCAAACTTACAGCACAGTTACGACACCCGAAAATACAATTCTAATTAAGTAGTCTATAATACCAGCAACTCACAACACAGTGCAACGTAAGTTATCGTCAGAAATCCCCTGATAATTGGGAAGTGATCAGAACCCTGACGTAGTATACGAATCTAAAAAAAAGAAATACATATCCCCAACATCCTCGACCGTATATACTGTATTTAAGTCTCTTAATACCTACTATAAAGATGACTTTAAAAATTACCAGAAAAGCCAGAACTCTGCATGACTACATGTAGACTTCCGCGACAGGCACGATAAAACTGACCCTATAAGAGAGACCTGTGCCGGACATTCCTCTATAGATTTGCCTTCTGAAAGCACCAGATGACACATGTTCAACCCAGACTTTGGGCTTCATAATGAAATTAGGCGTCAACAAATTCTGATGCTTGCTCTATACGGGCAGGCAGAGAGCAACATCAGAACCGTCATGTTAATTAAGTCACCATCACGTTCCACGATACATGCAAATGCTGACATCCACCCCAAATCACAGACGAAACTGAAGGTTTTAAATACTCTTTCCTCTTCAACCGTCCACCATCCACAATAACCTTCCCCTCTCTATTTCTATCCACAATCTAACCTATTCCCTCTCAACTCCATGTACTCTATCCACAGTCCTTCCCCTCCCTTTTCCCCAGCTCAAGTGTCAAAAACTTGCCATAAAAACACATAACCATAAACTGCAGCTGCTGCTGTTGGAGAGGAGGAGGAGGATCACCAGGCCAGAGCCTCGAAGCGGACAATTAGCTGCCCAGATTGTTAGGAGGGGAGGAGGAAGCTGAGTACAGCACCAGATGGTCGTCCCCGTGTATCCAGGAGACCAACCAGCCATAGCAGTGGTTCCTCCGGCCGAGGACCAAGCTTACAAAAACCCATCCAACTCATCGAAATAGAAATACGTCTACGATTTTTTGTTTTCACTATTTATCCCTCACATTCTAATAGTACTAATTCACTCAATAAGCATTTAATGGCTTAAGCCCCCTAAAGCTATCCCAATGAAATGGCTGCCATACACTTCACCGTCTCGTTAATTACCCAGCAATTATCCTACACGTTGAGATAATGTGAATGCATTAATTAGCAGTGCTTGGCTAACTACCCAGCATTAAGTCCATTACACTCTCGGCTGGAGCCAATACACTTTCCGCTCTCACCACCACACACTCTCACCTGACACACTCACGTGGAGAACCACCACACTCTTAATCGAACATCCTCGCCTGACACACTCAGTTGCTATACCACCACACACTCACTCAAGACACTCAACACTACGTACCGCCACACAAACACACGGTGCACAAGTCTAACTCCTCCACGCACTTACCCGACACACTCATGCTCTACAAGTCTTGTGACCAGACACTCCAGATACTCACCTGAGACACCCCGCCACATCTGAGTCATTTACCTCAGGTATATACAACTCGGTCACAGTCACTAAGGGAGACCAGGTCACCGGGTTTTAGCCAGCGTCTCTCTCTGAGCGGCATGACACCAACTGACGACTGGTGACAATCTTCACCATACGTGAGGTACGAACCCTCAGAACTGGTGACAATCTTCACCATACGTGAGGTGCGAGCCCTCAGAACTGGTGACAATCTTCACCATACGTAAGGTGCGAACCCTCAGAACTGGTGACAATCTTCACCATACGTGAGGTACGAGCCCTCAGAACTGGTGACAATCTTCACCATACGTGAGGTACGAACCCTCAGAACACATGACCTAGCAAACGAGACTTGGCCTTGGCCATCACTCAAGTTTTCCCGTTGGTCTGATAAACCCGACTGTGTAAAATGTATGTGGACATATCTACCTGCCTTCCAAACCTGAGGCATGTTATGGTTCTCGCCTAATTTACGATGTGAATTAATTGTTGTCAAACATTTTCTCATCCACCTACCTAAAAAGCAGGTCTAATATTTACCCACAGAGTGAGTCTGTCTTCTCTACGGTGCTCCTGAGATGGAGGTCTGGCGACAAGTTGCGTACAGTGTTGACTCCCACGTCCCTCACAAACACACAGAGTCCTGAATGTGTAATCGTCTATTGACACTGTTCCAGGGAGGGAGTTCTACACTCGAGGGGACCCAACTCCTGAGATTGAATTACCACGGTGTTGTTGTTTTAACATCTGCACACTGCCGGCATTTAAAGCTCCTTTTAACATGCATATCCCGAGCATCCATCACCCTTACGGTGATGCATCACTTCGTCCCATCCTCTCTAACAAGCATCTTGCCTACCATCTCCTTAGGAAATCTTGTTGACATATTACGTCTCAAGAAGGAACTGCTCACTGCCGACGTCGTCCAGCTGATCAAAACACTACAAGGCTGTGTGTGTGTGTGTGTGTGTGTATGTGTGTAGGGAGGATGGATGACGAGCACCGGCAAGAAAGCGACCCCTGTGTCCTGTGACCCTGACTTTTATAATAGTGAGTGATGCTTTAATTACCAGCGTGGAGAGGGCCAGAGTCGGGGGGGGGGGACCACAACGGAGTTCTCCACCACCGCCGCCGCCGCTCCGCCACACACACACTTCCCGCCTCACAGCGCCTCCTCTTTCCTCCCACAGAAACAGCATGTTTCAACCCGGAAGAGGTGCGGTGAGCGCCACGCGCCACCCCTCACCGCGGCCACATACGTTCCTCCACAGTCCCGGCAGCCTCTTCAAAACCTCCATCCCCCCAATTTTCTCCATCCTCCATTTTCCTTCACAACTTTCTTGCTGGTTCCTGCACAGTGACCTAACCGCCGGGAGACCATTAGCGTCTCCTGGCGAGGTTCTGATCGATCGGGTCTTGTGACCAGCGAGAGTTCAAATGCTTCTCTCAATGGAAACCTGGTATTATGATACGCTGGAGGAGATTTACGTTACCTAATAGATAAAAATGGAGAAAAAAAAAAGGACGCGATTTCTATAGGAAGGGAGAAAAGAGTATCATAAGTTCAATAGAGAAAATAAATTATATTTGAGTGCAGAAGGTTACGTATTGAAGCAAGTGAAGGAGTTCCTGCCTCTTGGTAGAAGCGCCTCCCGCGACATAGGATTTTCTGCCTCTCGATCAAAGTCCCTCCCTCTATATAGAATTTCCTCCCTCTACATAAGACTTCCTCCCTTTATACAAGACTTCCTACCTCTTTATGAGAGTTACTCCTTCTATATAGGATTTTCTACCTATAGGTAAGAGTTGATCCCTCTATACAAGATTTCCTCCCTCTAGATAAGAGGTCCTCCCTCTATATATAAAGGCTGCAACTTCCGGAGCCTGCCTGCCTTCTCCAAGGTCAACATTACCATTTGAGCCGAAACCTGCTCCTTCAACACCAATATTCCTCCACTCCACACTTTCCCCTCCACCACTCCCACTGCCCCACTCCACTTTCCCCTCCACCGCTCACACTGCCCCACTCCACACTTTCCCCTCCACCATTCACACTGCCCCACTCCACACTTACCCCCTCCACCACTCACAGTGCCCCACTCCACACTTACCAACTCCACCACTCACACTGGCCCACTCTACACTTATGCCCTCCATCACTCACACGGCCCCACTCCACACTTACCCCCTTCACCACTCACACTGCCCCACTCCACACAACCCCACCACCACTCACACTAACTCCCTCCACCACTCACACTGCCCCACTCCACGCTTACCCCCTCCACCATGCACACTGCCCCAATCCACACTTACGCACTCCACACTTACCCCTCCACCAGTCACACTTACCCACTCCACACTGACTCCCTCCACCAGTCACACAGCCCCACACCACACTTACCCCCTCCACCATTCACACTGCCTCACTCCACACATTCCCCTCCACCACTCACACTTAATCCCTCCATCACTCACCCACTCCACCAATCCTCCCATACAGTCTGGTTTTGTGGTTGGTTATTATTGTGTATTTCTCTTCCCTTCTTTAACGTTATTTTCTGTGTTTGTATATTCCATCCTATATCCTACTGTATACCGTAAACATGATAGAACTGATTTTAGTGAATGATTTACCAAATCTAGCAAATATAATGGTTCTTTTCTGAGATATTTTGGTTGATCTCAAAGAATTAAAATGACCATTACTGTACCACATCCACACACCAACTAAAACTCCTCAATCACCCTTCCCCACCAATGTCAACTGTGCCTACATTTCTGCATATACCAGTAGATGCTCTTGTGAGCTTTTGTACTGATTTCTTACAGTGCTATTGTATCTACATTTAACTCTGGATAATTAGGTGCACTGAGTGCAATGTTATATTAGGTCAGATTCTTATGTTTATGACATCACTTTATTACATTACCTATCTATTTATCTTTATTTATCATACTTTGTCGTTGTGGAAACAGAGTAGTGATTGAGATGGTGATGGCATGCACAGAGCATCAAACTAGGGGAGAACAATGTGATTTTAGGAGTGTTAGAGGATGTGTGGATCAAGTTTTTGCTTGATGAAGAAGCTCTGTGGAAGGTACCACAAATATATGGTGTGGCAGGTAAGCTATTAGAAGCAGTGAAGAATTTTTATCAAGAGAGTAAGGTATTTGTTCAAGTAGACAGAGAGGAGGGTGAGTGCCTCAGGGAAAAGGTGGATCTGCAGTGGGATAGTGTGATGTCACCATAGCAAATTAATCTGTTACTGGATGGGGTGGTGAGGGAGGTGAATGCAAGGATCTTTGAGAGAGGAGCAAGCGTGCAGTATGCTGGAGGCAGGGGGACCTGGAAGATGAGTCAGTTGTTCTTTGCTGATGATACAGCACTTATATGGCTGTTAACAGCAGCCACCTAGGGTAGTTCTACCATCCTCACTCAAGAGTGTTGAGGCAGTTCCCAGAACCATCTTATACCCTCCATGTTAAGACTGCTGTTCTTACTTTCTGTTTCGTCAAAATGGGACTACCAGGCTAGTCCTACCATCTTCCCCTTACAAGTACGATACATCTACTTAAACCTTACTTATTTTCTTCACATAATTTCTCTTGCCATACCCTGACTGTTCAATCATTTTTAAAGTCCAACAAACCTATGGCCTCTAGTCCCTAGCATTGTGGGATGCTAAGAATCTCTGGATTTCCATACAACTCTACTATCCGTGAGAGGAAGTGCTTAGACAGTAGTAGTACCGACCCCTCCCACGACATTTCCCACTCTTGATAGACCTGCCTATTTTTCTGTTCAGCTTACAATCATTCATGGTCTCTCAAGTAACATCTCTTCAGTTGAATACCATCTAATATCTTTCTTCTATCTGATACCCAACTGTATAATGATGTTCTCAAAAGCCCCTTTCTCACATCCAACTATAATATCCACTAATGACTCTAGTTCAAAGGTGGTGTCTGTGCTACTTCAACATAACTACACCTGTTGCATGCCTCAAGGACTTAGTACCCAGATTTCAATTTTATCTGGCTCAGGGTCTGTCTCCCAACTACCACACTGTTCCTTCGTTTAGCTATCTGCTCTCCTAGCTCTACATATTATACGACTTCTAAGCCTGTGCCATGAGGTCATGACATATCACCTGCAATCCAAGATCCTCTACCTAAGAAATTTCAACATTCACTACAGGAAATGGTTGAATCCCTCCCACACAGATGGTGGAGTGACTGACCCCCCACATTTTCCATTCTCAATGATTTAGAGCAAATTATCTACCCCCTCCCCCATATTCCTTACTGCTGTGACCACTCTCCTAATATTTTGGATCTGTTTTTCACCTATAATCCTTCAAACTGTAGCTACACAATCGCACTCCCAATTGGTTCATCTGACCATGCTCATAAATGGCTCCTTCTAAATGTAAATATTGGCATCTCAACAAAGCTGACTGAGATAACTTGATAATTCTCTCAAGATAATTCTCTTGAGGGATGATGCTTCTGTATCCATCAAATGCATAGCAAAGGTTATTTTTGCAGGACTGGAAGCATATATCCCCTCTTCCTCCAAGATGACTTCTTCCAATCCTTTGGTCAACCGTTCCTGTTCTGAGGCCATTCAGATAAGTGACCAGGCATATCAGGCTTGGAAAAACTTTCCTTCCTCTGACTCCCATTTAGCATTTATCAATGCCTGTGATATCATAACATCAACCATGAGGAAAAGCATTCCTTTATTCAAAGGAAGACTGATAACCTCTCCTCTTCCACTGATAGGTCTTTTTGGTCTGTAGCTATGGGCATTACTTACAACTTCCTTTACATTTCTGCTCTGATGGTACTATAACTGTCTCACTTGCAAACAAATCAACTATGGTTCTCAATTCATCTCTAACTCTACCTTGGATGACTCTTACATTCCTTCAGCCCCTGATGCTCCTTTTATTAATCCTGAGCCCTTCTCCATAATATCCTTTTAAACTGTCTGAAAAGCACTTCTCTCTCTGGACACAAGCTTATAGTCTTGCCAGCTTATAGTCTTGCTGGCACCTATCCCCAAGTACTCAAAGAGTGTTTTGAACTTGCACCAGTGTTTGTTTGTCTGTTCCACATCTGTTTAAAAGCCAAATTTTTTCTTTCTTAAAAGCATGCATTGGTGAGTCCCATTCATTAGAACGGTAACAATTCAAACCCCTCCAACTATCGTCCTTTTGCTTTGACATCTATCATTTCCAAAGTCTTTTAATCCCTCCTTAGTTCCCAGGTTTTCAGACATCTTGAATCTCACAGCCTTCTCTTTCACCACCAGTATGGTTTCCAAAAGGTTAGATTCACTGGTGATGCTTTCTCCTATCTTACTAATGTCTGGTCATCATCCCTGAAAGATTTTGAGGAATCCTATTTAGTTGCCTTTGAGATATCCAAAGATTTTGACTGGGATGTTGCACTGGGGTCTCATCTCTAAACCTTCCTCTTTTATCTTTCCTTCCTCACTTTGCTCCCTCTCTGGCTGAAATATCTCCTTGGCAGTTGATGGATCAGCCTCTTACCCTTTCTCCATCAACTGTGGTGTCATTCAAGGTTCTGTCCTTTCTCCTACACATTTTCTCCCTTTTCTCTTTTCTTGAACAAATAACCAAATGCACTCATATGCTGATTACTCAACACTGCATTCCTCCGTATTTTCTTCAATTCTGCTCCTTCTCTCACTCTATCTGTATCTTGTCTTGACACAACTTCCTCAATAAACTTAGACTTGGACAAGATGTCTCAACAGGGTAGACAAAATCTGGTTAAGTTTAATGCCTCTTAGACCCAGTTTCTACCCATCTCTCAATCAAAAATTCATCACAACTTTCCTTTCATCTTTGACAGATCTGTAATTCCACCTCTTGACTCAATGAACATACTTGGTATTACTGTAACATCCACTCTATCCTGGTAACCCCATATTATGGGAATAGCAAAGTCTAACTCTAAGAAACTGGGAGTCCTGTTTAGATGTCAAAATTTCTTCTCTTTTGAACAGTTGCTCTATTTATACAGAGGATTAAGTCATCCTTATATGGGGTACTGCTTTCACATCTGGGGTGGCTCTAACCCTGCATCTTGACAGAGTTAAGTTGAAAGCAGTCCCACCTATATACTGTCCTAGGCTTACTGCATATCTTGACATACTTGTCCTAAACTGCAGTGTTGGCTTACTTTCCCTCTTCTATGGGTATTACTTTTGTTTTTGCTTCTTTGTTTTTGTTTCTTTTGTTTTTCTTTTGTTTTTGTCGGTCTGTGTTCCCCTACCACTAGCTAGACCACACAATAGTCAGCAAGCTGATGCATCACATGTTTACTTGTGACTGTTGGCAACTCAAGGATGGGCTTTTTTGATAACTGTTTCTTTCTCTACACCTCAAAGCTTTGAAACTCTTTAAGCTCTTGTGTTTTTTCTAACATAAACATGACCTGGCACTTTCTAAAAAGGGCTTTTTACTTCCTCCAAAATTCACAAAATACTTTTCTTGTCTTTTCAGTTTCCCAATCATTAACTTCTCTCTTAATCGATTCAGGCCTCGCCTTAATGTGGACTTTTCTCCATGATTGGATCCTCCAATACTCAAAAAACTTAAAGAGTGCAAAGCATTGCTGATCTATGTATGTATAAAGTGCTGTCACAAGATACATCCATCTCAGTAGTGGGTTAGGAGAGATTGGATGGTAGGAAGGATGCAATGAGAAGGATAGACATGGAGTGTAAGATGAAAAACATTGCTCTTTTCACTTCATAATAACTGTATCAGAATTTTGTTCATTATTTACCATGGACTATAGCTCTACTAATAAATAATATTCAAGAATTTTTTTTCATTTTTCTTCTCTCAAAATGAAATGTGTGCATGAAAATGGGAAACAGAATATGTGGGGCTAAACAAACAGGGAAGACTGATAAGGAATCGCTTGCCCAGCCAGCTAGTAGGCTTACACATATGGCCCATCTCAGATGATACCATCCACACATCACATTTCTCAAAAGTATTCCATTCAGTTCTATGAACAAGGTAGTTTTGTATGAATTGTAATACAAAAAAAAAGGTATGTACAATATGTAAGTGAAAATGACAACAAACTTCATGTAAAGTCCTACATAAAGCTAAAAGTAATGTTCCATTTACAGCAAGAATATATCTAGCGACATCAAGCAAGGTTCTGTAGCAGAATGTGCTGGGTGATGATGTAATATGTATTCTCTTATCTATGCAACTGGACATGAGCTAAACTTACCCCTATGTTTGTTTTCAGCATTCCATTAACATAATATTCGATATTTTAAGAAGGCTATGACCTCCATTCCTAACCATGACACATTCACAGGCCACCCAAGATGGAGCACATAGGTTCAAATCCAGGTTACAGCAGTCACTCTACAGTCAACCCAGCTGTTCATCCACCCCTATGGTTTGTCAATAAGATGGGAACCTAGTTTAGGATGTCATGCGTAATGCACTGAAACCACAGCTTCCATCCACATCTAGGCCCTAAAGATCTTTCCATGGTTTACTCCAGACATTTCACAAGCCCTGGTTCAGTCCATTGATAGCACATCGACCCCAGTATACCAATTCACTCTATTCCTTGCATATCTCTCACCCTCCTGCATGCTCAGGCCACGATCGCTGAAAATCCTTATAACTCCATCCTTCCACCTCCAATTTGGTCTCCCATTTCTCCTTGCTCCCTCCACCTTTGACACATTTATCCTCTTTGTCAACCTTTCCTCACTTATTTTCTCCCTATGTCCAAACTATTTCAACACACCCTCTCCTGCTCCCACAACCACACTCTTTATATTACCACATATCTCTCTTACCCTTTCCTTACTTAATCAAACCACCTCATACCACATATTGTCCTTAAACATTTCACTTCCAACATATCCACCCTCCTCCATACAACCCTAACTATAGCCTCACAACCACATAATATTGTTGGAACCACTATTCCTTCAAATATACCCATTTTTGCTCTCTGAGATAATGTTCTCTCTTTCCACACATTCTTTATTGCTCCCAGAACCTTCACTCCCAACCCCACCCTTTGACACTTCCACTTCCATGGTTCCATTCGCTGCTAAGTCCACTCAGATATCTAAAACACTTCACTTCCTCCAATTTTTCTCCATTCAAACTTACATCCCAACTAACTTATCCCTCAACCCTGCTGAACCTAATAACCTTGCTTTATTCACATCTGATCTCAACTTTCTCCTTTCTCACACTATTCCAAACTCAGTCACCTACTTCTGCAGTTTCTCACTCAAATCAGCCACCAGTGCTGTACCAACTGACTCACTTCCCAAGCCCTCTCAACCCAACAGATTGCATACTCACCCCTCTCTCCAAAACTTGCATTTCTCTCTCTCACCACCCCATCTATAAACAAATTAAACAATCATGGTGACATCACAAATGTACATACAGATATTTTAAGCATCTAATTGCTTATATTTTCAACAGGTTGGCATAGGAATCAAACCAGGCACATCGGTGGAATCAGTGGTGCCTTATGCTGACATAGCAGACATGATTCTAGTGATGACAGTGGAACCTGGTTTTGGGGGTCAGAAATTTATGACTGATATGATGTCAAAAGTCAAGTTTCTCCGAGAGAAGTTTCCCGATATGGACATTGAAGTAGATGGAGGCGTAGGGCCCAAGACTATTGATGCTTGTGCTGAGGTAAGCCTTCTATATGTTTTCTCAATGGAGATGAGCAAACTGGTGATTAGTACTCTTAAGTTTATACAGGGGGACCCATGGAAAGTAATTCTGTATACAGACATTTTGCTTCAACCCTTTTGCTATGTCAGGCAGACATATCCACCCACAAAATTAATTCCTGTTAATGACGACAACTGGATTTACCCCATTACCTCAAATAAATTTCTCTGTACTACAACAAATAGAAATAAACATTGTGGGCACAGTTATTTGCACAATAGTGGGTACCACAGATGCTATTAGTCCATAGATTAGGTGCCTGACCACCTTCCTTGGTCATTAGCAGGTTACTGGTGTTTTAAGGCAGCTCAAATAAATCATCATTTGTTGTCATCTGTGGTCAGCTAACAGAACCTTCATTGTATGATGAATTCAACTTGTGGTGGACAACTAAATTTGTGGATTTATGTTAATAGTACATTGCTACATAACAGTAGGTTGACATCTTTAGCACCAGAAGGGTTTGTCCGAATGTTGCATCTGCAGAATCTGTGTTTGATACCAATTCTACTTGTTATTCTTAAGCTGTGACAGTCAGTCTTTGCTGTGGTTTTAAGAAAACCAGATATTACATGATGACTTTTTTAAGGAATATATCAGTACTCGGGGAGCTTGGTTGCAGTTCACCTTAGTTTTCGTTCCCACATCATTCTCCTTAGAGCAGTTTTCAGATTGATTCTAAGCAAGCCCTCAAAAGGTTTTATCAAATGATCTCATTTTCTTTGATGATGTTTCAGAAATACCCATGTTAACTAAAACAGCTTTTGATGAGAGTTCAAAATAGCAAGTATGAAAAAAAAAGAATGAATCTTTCCTTAGTATAAACTTCATTGACTTTCCCTAGAGGTGGCCAAGTCGAATGGGAATTGGAGGTGTTTATTCATTTTGCTATTTGAGATCTGTTTACTTATGCAGGGAAACATTCTTAAACTTCATTTTTGACGTATCTACAAATCTTTGTAATTCATTTCCCTTTCTTAAGTAGCATTTAGTTAAGCTATATCTTGTTGGGAAAATCATGGTCCTGGTCTTCAAACACTTACCAGTCCTTTGCAGGGAAATCCCTTTTGCATTCTTTGATTGCGAGATGAGAATAATCAGAGCTGCTCTCGTGTTTGCTCTTATATGAATTTCTTTTTGCCTGTGGGGTTGTTCAAAAGATTACTAGAGCCAGATTCTGCAGATCAGTTACCACTGTAAGCAGATCATTGTTTCTCAACTCAAATCCTCCAAGGTAAGTATGAGCAGCGAGTCAGCAAATAGAGTTTCTTTTACTCCCAACTGTGGCAGGGACAGTGCTACAGGGATTCAGTCACCTCCATTTTCCTGCAAGGAGGAATACTTATCTAAAATTCATTCCTACTTGAGCTGGAGGCATCCTTTTAAGATAACTTTTCCAAGGTTATAAAACAATATCTGGTAAATTCTTGTCAAAATAGTTCATGTTGAGGGTTAGGCGGGAACTTTAAAGTCTTTTGGAAATTCGACAGTTGAGTTTGTATGTTACCCATTTCCCTAGATTTCATGAGATGCTATCAGAGCATGCTGTTCATATGATTTCTTAATGGCTCTTATCCCCATCTGAAATCCTATTGTGATTTTTTATTCTACCATTTACCCATTGATGTCAGTGCCAGTCTTTTGTCTATGCTCCAAAACTTATCACACCATAGTCACTCATAGATCGTCAAGTAGAGTGCATGTGCGTCAACTTAGTGTGATGTCACACAAATGTGCCTTCAGTTATGAGATACATATACATACAATATGTAGGGCAAGTGATGAACAAAGTGATGAAGAGGAAAGCTTGTTTACATTATACTTTTAAATTAAAGTTGATTAGGAAGAGGAACATGTTTGTAGTAAGCAGAACTAGCATCAGAACAGAACTGGATTATTTTTAGTCTTTTTTAACAGTGAAAAGATATATTTGTTATTCAGACAAATGAAAATACAAATTTTGTTTAGATTACAGCTCATGTTATTCTTAAACTTTCAAATA
>JAUUDZ010439358.1:0-13225 GCA_032361705.1 Panulirus versicolor
GGTGTCCCAGGTAGTACATAACCCCATCCCTGCGGTATGAGGTTGTACATAGCCCCCCTCCCGGGGTCTCATATGGTATGCGACCCCCTAGATAGCACATAGCCCCCTTCCTGGATACCAGGTAGTACGATAGTACATGTCTGGGGCCCCAGGTGGTACATAACCCCCACCCCGGGTCCAAGGTAGTTCATAACCCCTATCCATGGGGTCCCAGGTAGTACGTATCTCCCACCCCTGGTCTTAGGTAGTACATAGCCCCATCCCTGGAACCACAGGTAGTACATAGCCCCCTCCTCGGGTCTCAGGCAGTACATAACCTAATCTGCTGTACAGCCCCATCTCTGGAATCACAGGTAGTACATAACCCCTTTCTTGGGTCTCAGGTATTACATAGCCCCATCCTTGGGATCCCAGGTGGTACAAGTCCTCCTCCTTGGGTCTCAGGTAGTGCATTGTAACCTCCTTGAGGTTCGAAATAGCACTTAAACCCCTTCCTGGATCTTAGGTAGTACATAAACCCATCATAGGGTCCTAGGTAGTACACAACCCCATCCCTGGGGTCCCAGATAGTACACAGCTCTTTCCCCAGGGTCCCTGGTAGTACATAACCCCATCCCTGGATCTCAAGTTGTACGTATCCCCCTTCCTAGGTCCCAGGTAGTACACAGCCCCTCTTCGGGACCCAGGTAGTAAACAGCCCCCTCATCTGGTCCCAGGTAGTACATAGCCTTCTTCCCGTGTCTCAGGTAGTACATACTCCCTTCCCAAATCTCGGGTAGTGCACAACCCCCTTCCCAGGTCTTACACATTCCCCTCCCCTGGTCCCATGTAGTACACAGCCCCACCCCTAGGTCCCAGGAAGTACACAGCCCCCTCCACGGGTCCCAGGTAGTACACAGCCTCCTCCCCGTGTCCTAGGTAGTACACAGTCCCATCCATCGGTCCCAGGTAGTACACAGCCCCATCCCTTGGTATTAGGTAGTACATAACCCACTCTCAGGGTCCCAGGTAGTACAGAACCCTCTTCCTGCGTCCTAGGTTGTACATAACTGTATCCTTAGGGCCGCATGTAGTACATAGCCCCTTCCCTGGGTCTCAGGTAGTACATAACCCAATCCCTGGGGGTCCCAGGTAGTACACAGCCCTCTTCCCAGACTCTAGGAAGTATGTAATCCCCTCCTCGGGTACCAGGTAGTACATAACCCCATCCCTGCGGTATGAGGTAGTACACAGCCCCATCTCTGGGTCTCATGTGGTACACTACCCCCTAGATAGCACATAGCCCCATTCCTGGATACCAGGTAGTACATTAGTACATATCTGGGGCCCCAGGTGGTACATAACCCCCACCCCGGGTCCGAGGTAGTTCATAACCCCTATCCATGGGGTCCCAGGTAGTACGTATCTCCCACCCCGGGTCTTAGGTAGTATATATCCCCATCCCTGGAACCACAGGTAGTACATAGCCCCCTCCGCGGGTCTCAGGTAGTACATAGCCCCATCCCTGGAATCACAGGTAGTACATAGCCTCATCCCTGGAATCACAGGTAGTACATAGCCCCCTCCTCGGGTCTCAGGCAGTACATAACCTCATCTCTGGGATCTCAGGTAGTACATAGCCCCCTCTGCTGGTCTCAGGTAGTACATAGCCCCATCCTTGGGATCCCAGGTAGTACATGTCCCCCTCCTTGGGTCTCAGGTAGTACATTATTACCTCCTTGAGGTTTGAAATAGCACTTAACCCCCTTCCTGGATCCTAGGTAGTACATAAACCCATCGTAGGGTCCTAGGTAGTACACAACCCCATCCCTGGGGTCCCAGTTAGTACACAACTCTTTCCCCAGGGTCCCAAATAGTACATGACCCCATCCCTGGATAGATAGCCCCCCCTCTGGGTCCCAGGTAGTCCAAAACGTCATCCTTGGGGTCCGAGATAACATATAGCCCCTTCCTGGATCCCATTATTGCATATACTCATAGAGTCCATAATCGTACATAACCCCATCCCAGGGGTCCCAGGTAGTACTAAGTCTCCTCCCTAGGTCTTGTGTACTACCGGTTCCCTGGTAGTACACATCCTTTCCCCGGGTCCCAGGAAGTACATAGCTTCCTCGCTGTTCCCAGGTAGTGCATAGCCCCCACCCCTGTAGTACATAACCTCAGGGATAGGGTCCTAGGTAGTATATAGCCCCCTCCCCTGGTCTTAGGTAGTACATAACTCCTTTCCTGGGGCGTCAGGTAGTACATAGCCCCCTATCGGTTCCCAGGTAGTGTATAGACCCTTCCCTACTAGGTCCCAGGTAGTACATAACCCCATTCCTGGGATCTCAGGTAGTACATAGCCCCTCCCCGGGTCCCAGGTAGTACATAGCCCCATCCCTGGTGTCCCAGGTAGTACATAGCCCTCTCTCTGGATCACAGGTATTAAATACATAAGCCTATCCCTGGGTACCGTACCCCTTCCTAGGTCTCGGGTAGTACATAACCCCTTTCCTGGGGCCCCAGGTAGTACACGGCCTCCTCTCGGTTCCCAGGTAGTATATAGCCCCCTCCCTGGGTCTTAGGTAGTACATAACCTCACTCCTGGGGTCCGAGATAAGATATAGCCCCCTTCTTGGATCCCGGCAGTGCATACACTCATCATAGGGCTCATAGTAGTACATAGCCCCATCCCTAGGGTCCCAGGTAGTACGTAGCCCTCTCCCTGGGTCTTATGAAGTACACAGCCCTATCCCGAGTTCCCTGCTAGTACACGGATAGTTTCCCCTTGGCCCCAGGTAGTACATAGCCCCCTCACCGGGTCTCATGTAGTACATTACTTCCTACATAGGGTCCCAATAGCGTAGCCCCCTCTCTAGATCCCAGGTAGTACATAAGCCCATTATAGGGTCCCAGGTAGTACATAGCCCCATCTCTAGGATCTCAAGTAGTACATATCTCCCTCCCTGGGTCTCAGGTAGTCCAATACCTCCACCTTGAGGTCCGATGTAGCACATAGCCCCCTTCCTGCATCCCAGGTAGTACATAAACCCGTCATAGGGTCCCAAATAGTACAGAACCCCATCCCCGAGGTCCCAGGTAGTACATAGCCCCCTCCGGGTCTCAGATAGTACACAGCCCCCTTGCCGGTTCCTAGGTAGTGCACGGCTCTTTTCCCCGGGTAGTACATAGCCCCCTCCCGTATCCCAAGTAGTACGTAGCCTCTTCCCCGGGTCTCCGGTATTACATAACCCCATCCCTAGGATTCACGTTGTACACAGCCCTCTCTTCAGGTCATACGTTGTACATAGCCCCCTCACCGGGACCCAGGTAGTACACAGCCCTATACCCGTGTCCCCGGTACTACAAAACCCCCTTCTTGGATCCCAGGTAGTACATAGCCACTTCCTCTGGGTTTCAGGTAGTACATAGACCCCTTCATGAGACCTAGGGAATACATAGCCCCATCCCCTAGTCCCTGGTAGTACACGGTCCCTCCTCGGGTCCCACGTAGTACACGGCCCCCTCCCCGGGTCCCAGGTAGTAGACAGTCCTCTCCTTTAGGTTTCAGGTAGTGTGTAGCCCCCCTCCCAGGGTCCCAGGTAGTACATAACCCCATCCCTAGGGTTCCGAATCATGCATAGCCCCCTCCCTGGGTCTCAGGTAGTACATTTCCCCCTCCATGGGGGTCCCCAGATAGCACCTAGCCCCCTCCCTGGATCCCAGGTAGTACATAAGACCATCCCTAGGGCCCCAGGTACTACATGACCCCATCGCTAGATCTAAAATAGTACCTATTCCCCTTCGTAGGTCTCAGGTAGTACATAGCCCCATCCCTGGGTCCCATGCCGTACATAGCCCCTCCCTGGGCCTTAGGTATTACACAACCCTTTCACTGGTAGAACACAGATAGTTTTTCTGGGTCCCAGGTCGTACATAGCCCCCTCACGGATCCCAGTTAGTGCGTAGCTCCCACCCTGGTAGTACATAACCCCATCCCTGGGGTCCCAGTTAGTGAATAGCCACCTTCCCGGGTCCTAGGTAGTACATAGTCCCCTCCTCTGGTCTCATCTAGTACATAGCCCCATCCCTGGTGCTCCAGGTAGTACATCGCCCTCTCCCCGGGTCTCAGGTAGCACATAACCTCATAGCTTGGGACCCAGGTAGTGCATAGCCCCCTTCCTTGGGGTCTGAAATAGCACATAGCCCCCGTCCTGGATCCCAGGTACTATATAAACCCGTCATTAGAACATGTGGCTATATTGGGGCTAGGTATACCGAGGGCGGGGATTCCGGCCTGAGAAAGAGAACACGGGGGCTAGGTGTACCCAGGGCAGGGATTCCAATCTGGGTTAGAGAACTATTCTAGGCTGGAATCCCCGAAGGAGGGCATTCCAGCCTAGAATAGTGAACATGGGGCTATATATACACCAGGGCGGGGATGACGGCCTCGGGTAGAAAACACGGTGGCTAGGTATACCTCAGGCCTGGGGTAGAGAACATTTGGGCTAGATATACCCAAGGCCCGGCCTCCATCCTTTGAAAGAGAACTTGGGGCTAGGTATACCGTAGGTCGGGTATTTTGCCCTGGGGTAAAGAACATTGGGGCTAGATATACCCAAAGCCCGGCTTTCATCCTTTGAAAGAGAACATGGGGCTAGGTATACCCCAGGGCGGGGATTCCGGGTTGATGTAGATATGGGACTAGGTATACCCCCAGGGCGGGGATTCCAGCCTGGGATAGAGAACATTGGGGCTAGGTATATCCACGAAGGAGATTCCGGCCTGCAGTACAAAACAAGGAGGCTCGGTATACCCCAGGGTGGAATATAGACCCTCCCTGGAGTATACTTAGTATACTTCTCTCTTTCATGCTGGAATCCCCGCCCTCGGGTATACCTAATCCCCGTGCTCTCTACCTCGGTCCGGACAAACCGCCCTGGGGTATACCCCAGGGCGGGGATTCGGATCTAGAGAACATGGGGCTAGGTACAGTACAGGGAGTTGATTCCGATCTAGGGTAGAGAACAGGGGGCTATATTGGGTCTAGGTTTACCCCAGAATGGGGATTTAGGGCTCAGGTAGAGAACACGGGGCTAGGTATACCCCTAGGGCGGGAATTCCGACCTGGGGCAAACATGGGGGCTAGGTATATCTCAGCGCTGGGATTCCGACCTAGGGTAGAGAACATAGGATAAGGTATGCCCCAGGGAGGGGATTCCGATCTGGGGTAGAGAACATTGTGCTAGGTAATACAGACCCATGTTCTTTACCACAGGTCGGAATCCAGGTCGGCTCGACCTGGGGTATATCTAGCCCCCCTTGCTTTCTGTCAGGCCGGAAGCCCGGCCCTGGGGTAGAGAATACGGGGTAGGTATACCCAAGGGCGAGGATTCCGGCCTGAGGTAGAAAACAAAGGGACTAGGTATACCCCAGGGCGGGGATTCCTGCCTGAAGTAAAGAAAACTGGGACTAGGTATACCCTATGGCGAGGATTCCAACCTGGCGTAGAAAACATAAGGCTGTATTGAGTCTAGGTGTATCTAAGGGTAGGGATTCCGGCTTGAGGTAGAGAACATGGGTGTATACTGGGGCTAAGCATACCCCAGAGCGGGAATTCCGGCCTGAGGTAGAAAACACGGGGACTAGGTATACTCAGGTCGGGGATTCTGGCCTGGGGTAGAGGACACGGGGCTAGGTATTCCCCAGGGGAGGGGGGAATTCGGCCTGGGGTAGAAAAGATGGGGCTAGGTATATCCCAGGGCGGTGATTCCTGTCTGGGGTAGAAAACAGGGGGCTAAGTATACTCCAGGGCGGGTCTATATTCCACCCCGGGGTATACCTATTACCCCCTTTTTTTCTACTGCAGGCCGGAATCCCCTTCGTGGAGATACCTAGCCCCAATATAGAACCATGTTCTTTACCCAGGCCGGAATCCCCGCCTTTGGGTATACCTATCCGCCCTGTTCTCTAACCCAGGCCGGAATCCCCCTGAGGAATACCTAGTCCCCGTGTTCTCTACCCCAGGCCGGAATCTCCTCCCTATGGTATACCTAGTTTCAATATAGAGCCATTTTCTCTACCGCAGGTCGAAATCCTTTCCCTGGGGTATACCTAGCCTCTATGTTCACCCCGGGTCATAATTCCTACCCTAGGGGTATACCTAACCCCCGTGTTCTCTACCCCAAGCGTGAAGCCCCACCTTGGGATATACCTAGCCCTATGTTCTCTACCTCAGCCAAGAATCTCCGCCTCCGGATATACCTAGACCCGATATAGCCATATGTTCTCTACCCAAAGTCGGAATCCCCTCCCTGTGGTATACCTAATCCAATGTTCTCTATTCCAAGCTGGAATCCCCGCCCACGGGTATACCTAGTCCCCATGTTCTCTACCTCAGCCCGGACAAACCGCCCTTGGGTATACCCCAGGGCGGGGATTCGGACCTAGAGTAGAGAACATGGGGCTAGGTACAGCACAGGACGGGGATTCCGATCTGGAGTAGAGAACATGGGGCTATATTGGGTCTAGGTATACAGAAGGGTGGGTATTTAGGGCTCGGGTAGAGAACACGGAGCTAGGTATACCCCTAGGGCGGGAATTCCTACCTGGGGCAGACATGGGGGCTAGGTATACCTCAGCGCGGGGATTCCGACCTAGGGTAGAGAACATAGGGTAAGGTATGCCCCAGGGAGGAGATTCCGATCTGGGGTAGAGAACATTGTTCTCTATCCCAGGTCGGAATTCGCGACCTCGGGGGATACTTAGCCCCGGTGTTCTCTAACCCAGGCCTTATACCCGACCTGGGGCATACCTAGCACCCCTTGTTTTCTGTCTCAGGCCGGAAACCCTGCCCTGTGGTAGAGAATACTAGGGCTTGGTATACCCAAGGGCGGGGATTCCGGCCTGGGGTAGGGATTACTGGGACTAGGTATACCCCATGGCGGAGATTCCAACCTGTCGTAGAGAACATAAGGCTGTATTTGGGCTAGGTATACCCAAGGGCAGGGATTCCGGCCTGGGGTAGAGAACATGGGTGTATATTGGGGCTAGGCATACCCCAGAGCCGGAATTCCGGCCTGAGGTAGAAAACACGGGGACTAGGTATACTCAGGTCGGGGATTCCGGCCTCGGGTAGAGAGCACGGGGCTAGGTATTCTTCAGGGAAGGGAATCCGGCCTAGGGTAGAGAAGATGGGGCTAGGTATATCCCAGGGCGTTGATTTCCGGGTGGGGTAGAAAACAAGGGCTAGGTATACCCCAGGGCGGGTCTATATACCACCATGGAGTATACCTAGCCCCCTTGTTTTCTACTGCAGGACGGAATGCCCTTCGTGGATATACCTAGCACCAATATAGAACCATGTTCTCTACCCAAGGCCGGAATCCCCGCCTTTGGGTATACCTATCCGCCGTTCTCTAACCCAGGCTGGAATCCCCCTAGGGAATACCTAGTCCCCGTGTTCTATTCCCCAGGCCGTAATCTCCTCCCTGTGGTATACCTAGTTTTAATATAGAGCAATATTCTCTACCGCGGGTCGAAATCCTTTCCCTGGGGGTATACCTAGCCCCCATGTTCTCCACCCCAGGTCAGAATTCCCACCCTAGGGGTATACCTAACCCCCGTGTTCTCTATTCAGGCCTGAATCCCCACCCAGGGATATACATAGCCCTATGTTCTCTACCTCAGCCAAGAATCCCCGCCCTTGGATATAACTAGACCCGATATAGCCATATGTTCTCTACCTAAGGCCGGAATCACCGCCCTGTGGTATACCTAATCCAATATTCTCTATTCCAGGCTGGAATCCCTGCCCTGGGGTATACCTAGTCCCCGTGTTCTCTACCTCAGTCCGGACAAACCGCCCTGGGGTATACCCCAGGGCAAGGATTCGGACCTACAGAACATGGGGTTAGGTACATTATAGGGCGGAGATTCCGATCTGGAGTAGAGAACATGGGGCTATATTGGGTCTAGGTATACCCCAGGGTGGGGATTTAGGGCTCGGGTAGAGAACACGGGGCTAGGTATACCCCTAGGGCAGGAATTCCGACCTGGGGCAAACATGGGCTAGGTATACCTCAGCGCGGGGATTCCGACCTAGGGTAGAGAACATAGGGTAAGGTATACCCCAGGGAGGGGATTCCGATCTTGGATAGAGAACATTATGCTAGGTAATACAGACCCATGTTCTCTACCTCAGGTCGGAATTTGCGACCTCGGGGGATACTTATACCCCAGGGCGGGGATTCCTGCCTGGGGTAGAGAATACTGGGACTAGGTATACCCCATGGCGGGGATTCCAACCTGGCGTAGAGAACATAAGGCTGTATTGGGGCTAGGTATACCCAAGGGCGGGGATTCCGGCCTGGGGTAGAGAACATGGGTGTATATTGGGGCTTGGCATACCCCAGAGCGGGGATTCCGGCCTGAGGTAGAAGGCACGGGGACTAGGTATACTCAGGTCGGGGATTCCGGCCTCGGGTAGAGAACACGGGGCTAGGTATTCCCCAGGGAGGGGAATCCGGCCTGGGGTAGGGAAGATGGGGCTAGGTATATCCCAGGGCGTTGATTCCCGGGTGAGGTAGAAAACAGGGGGCTATGTATACTCCAGGGCGGGTCTATATACCACCCTGGGTTATACCTAGCCCCATTGTTTTCTATTGCAGGCCGGAATCTCCTTCGTGGATATACCTAGCCCCAATATAAAACCATGTTCTCTAACCCAGGCCGAAATCCCCGCCTTTGGGTATACCTATCCTCCCTGTTCTCTAACCCAGACCGAAATCCCCCTAGGGAATACCTAGTCCCCGTGTTCTATACCCCAGGCCGGAATCTCCCTGTGGTATACCTAGTTTCAATATAGAGCCGTGTTCTCTACCCCATCAGAATTCCCACCCTAGGGGTATACCTAACCCCCGTGTTCTCTACCCCAGGCTTGAATCCCCACCCTGGGATATACCTAGCTCTTATGTTCTCTACCCCAGACAAGAATCCCCGCTCTTGGATATACCTAGACTCGATATAGCCATATGTTCTCTACCCAAGGTCGGAATCCCCGCCCATTGGTATACCTAATCTAATATTCTCTATTCCAGGCTGGAATCCCCAGGGCGGGGATTCGGACCTAGAGTAGAGAACATGGGGCTAGATACAGCACAGGGCGGGGATTCCGATCTGGGCTAGAGAACATGGGGCTATATTGGGTCTAGATAAACCCCAGGGTGGGGATTTAGGGGTCGGGTAGAGAACACGGGGCTAGGTATACCCTAGGTTGGGTAGAGAACATGGGGTTAGGTATATCCCCAGGGTGAGAATTACGACCTGGGGTAGAGAACATTGGGTCTAGGTATTCCTCAGCGCGGGGATTCCGACCTAAGGTCGGGAACAGAGTAAGGTATACCCCAGGGAGGGGATTCCGATCTGGGATAGAGAACTTGGGGCTACCTATACCCTAGGGCGGGGATTCCGGCCAGGGGTACAGAATACTGGGGCTAGGTATACCCTAGGGCGTGGATTCCAACCTGGGTAGAGAACACGACTATATTGGGGCTAGGTATACTGAAGGGCGGGGATTCCGTCCTGAGGTAGAGAACATGAGTGTATATCGGGTTTAGATATACTGCAGGGTGGGGATTCCCGCCTGAGGTACAAAAACGGGGGCGAGGTATTCCCCAGGGCGAGGAATCCGGCCCCCGGGTAGAGATGGGCTAGATATATCCCAGGACGGTAATTCCCTCGTGGGGTAGAAAACAGGGGGCTAAGTATACTCCAGAGCGGGTCTGTATACCGCTCTGGGGTATACCTAGCCCTCTTGTTTTCTACTGACGGCCGGAGTGCCCTTCGTGGGTATACCTAGACCCAATATAGAAAACAGCTAAGTATTCTCCAGGGCGGGTATATATATCGTCCTGGGGTATACCTAGCCCTCTTGTTTTCTGCTACAGGCAAGAATCCCCTTCGTGGGTATACCTAGCCCCAATATAGACCCATGTTTTCTACCCCAGGCCGGAATCCCCGCCCTGGAGTATACCTATCCACCCTATTCTCTACCTCAGGCTGAAACTCCCCGGGGATATACGTAGTCCCAGTGTTTACTTTAGGCCGGAATCTCCTCCCTGGAGTACTTAGTTTCAATATAGAAGCATGTTCTCTACCGCAAGTCGGAATCCTCTCTCTAGGGTATATCTAGCCCCGTGTTCTCTACCCCAGGTCGGAATTCTCGCCCAAGGGGTATACCTAGCCTCCGTGTTCTCTACCTCAGGCCTAATTACCCACCTTGGGGTATACCTAGCCCCATGTTCTCTACCCCAGCCAAGAATCTCCGCCCTTTGATGTACCTTGACCCAATATAGCCATATGTTCTCTACCCCAGGTCGGAATCCCCGCCCTGTGGTATACCTAACCCAATATTCTCTACTCCAGGCTGGAATTCTCGCCATGGGGTATGCCTAGTCCCCGTGTTCTTTACCTCAAGCCGGACTAACCACCCTGGAGTATACCCCAGGGTGGGGATTCCGACCTGGATAGAGAACATGGGGTTAGGTATAGCACAAGGCGGGGATTTCGATCTGGGGTAGAGAACATGGGGCTAGGTGTACCTCAGGGTGGGGATTCAGGCCTGGGGTAGAGAACACGGGGGCTAAGTATACCTCAGCGCGGGGATTCCTACCTAGGATAGAGAACATAGGGTAAGGTATTCCAAATTGAGGGAATTCCTATCTGGGGTAGAGAACATTCAGGCCTGGGATAGAGAGTACTGGGGCTAGGTATACCCCAGGGCGGGGATTCAAACCTGGGGTAGAGAACACTGAGCTATATTGGGGCTACGTATACCCAAAGGCAGGGATTCCGGCCTGAGGTAGAGAACATGGGTCTATATTGGGGCTAGGTATACCCCAGATCGGGGATTCCGGCCTGAGGTAGAAAACGGTGGCTAGGTATACCCCAGGTAGGGGATTCCGGTCTGGGGTAGAGAACCGGGGGCTAGGTATTCCCCAGGGCGGGGAATTCGACCTGGGGTAGAGCAGATGGAGCTAGTTATATCCCAGGGCGGGTATTCCCGCGCGGGGTAGAAAACAGGGGGCTAAGTATACCCCAGGGCAAGTATGTGTACCGCCCCGGGGTAAGCATAGCCCACTTGTTTACTTCATGCCGGAATCCCCTTCCTATGTATACCTAGCCCCAATATAGACCCATGTTCTCTACCCCAGTCCGGAATCCCCGCCCTCGGATATACCTATCTGCCTTTTCTTAGAAACTCCTGACCGGAATCCTCCTGGGGTATACCTAGTCCCCATGTTCTCTATCCCAGGCCGGAATCTCCTCCCTTGGGGTATTCTTACTTTCAGTATAGAGCTATATTCTCCACCGCAGGTCGGAATCCTTTCACTGGGGTATACCTAGCCCCATGTTCTCTAACCCAGGTCAAAACTGGGAGTGTACCTACATCCAGTATAGACTCATGTTCTCTTCACCAGGGTGGCATTCTCGCCATGGGGTATACCTAGCTTAGTATTCTCTACCCAAGGCTGGAATCCCCGCCTTGAGGTAGGAATCCACGCCCTGGGGTATACCCCAGGGCGGGAATTCTACCTTGGGGTACAGAACATTGGGTTACGTATACCACAGTGCGGGGATTCCGACCTGGGGTAGAGACCATGGGGCTAGGTATACCCCAAGGTGGGTATTTAGGCCTATATTGGGTCTAGGTATATGGGAGGGTGGCGATTACCGGCTTGGGTCAGATAACATGAGGCTATATTGGGGCTAAGTATACCCCAAGGCGGGGATTCGGCCTAGGGTAGAGAAAACGGAGGATAGGTATACCCCAGGGCGGGGATTCCGGCCTGGGGTAGAGAACATAAGTCTACATAGGGGCTAGGCATACCCCAGGCCGGTACATAGACCCGCCTTGTGATATACCTAGCCCCACATCTACCCCAGGCCGATTCCCCGCCCTGGGGAGTACCTAGCCCCCGTTTTCTACCTCAGGCCGGAATCTCCGATCTGGGGTATACCTAGCCCCAATATAGACCCATGTTCTCTACCTCAGGCCGGAATCCCCGCCCTTGGGTATACGTAGCCCCAATATAGCTCAGGCCGGAACCCCCGCCGGGGTTATACCTAGCCCCGTTCTCTAGTCCCCAGGTCGGTAGCCCCGCCCCATTAAAACTTAATGTTCTCTCCCACCAGGTCGAAAGCCCTTCCTCGGGATGTACCTTACGTCATTATAACTCCGTGTTTTCTCCTCCCAGGTCGGACGCCCCACCCCAGGGTGTACCTTACGTTATTATAATCCTATTTTCTCCCCCCAGGCCGGAATTCCCGCCCCGGGGTGCACCTTACGTCATTATAACTATGTTCTCTCCCCAGGTCGAAAGCCCCGCCCCAGGGTGCACCTTACGTCATTATAAACCTGTGTTCTCCCCCCAGGTCGGAATCCCCGCCCCAGGGTTTACCTTACGTCATTTTAACCCCTTATTCTCCCCCTTCCCCCAGGTCGGAAGCCCCGCCCCGGGGAGTCATGGTGTCCCGTGTGTGGAGTCACGTTGCGGCAGGGGGAGCTGGAGGCCCACCTGACCCACGAGCTGGACAAGCTGGCGCGGCTACCCCACACCCGCCCATTCTCCCAGCGCACGCCCACGCCCACTACCTCAACGCCCACCAGCACCACACCCACGCCATCCTCCTCGTCAGCCGCCTCTAGCGTGGCGGCCTCGGTCACCTCGCCCCTCAGTCCACACCCGGTCCACGCCCGCGCCCGAGACCCCGGCTGGGATGTGAGTATATCCCACCACCCCCACTCATTCTGTGCCACGCCCATGATGATCCTGTACCACGCCCACAGAGGTCCTGTACCACACTAACACTCCTCCTGTAAAACGCCCATACTCGTCCTGTGTCACGCCCACACCCCATCCCGCACTACACCCATACTCGTTCTGCACCACCAGCAACCGTCCCCACAGTGCTGCCCACAGCGCCATAAACAGCGCGGTGGACGGGATGCTGTAAAGCCTCACAAATTGGTTCCTCCTCATCTTATTGCATGCTAATGTCCCCCTTCCCCGTAAGAGCCACCCCACCTCCCTCTTTAAGTGTTTTACGCACTCTTAAAAATCTCTCCTCCCACTCAGTTGTAAAGTGCGGAATACTCCTCTTTTAAGTGGTTCGTCTTCAACATATATATATATATATATATATATATATATATATATATATATATATATATATATATATCTAT
>JAUUDZ010439369.1:0-22291 GCA_032361705.1 Panulirus versicolor
CCACATATTGTCCTCAAACATTTCATTTCCAACATATCCACCCTCCTCTGCACAACCCTATCTATAGCCCATGCCTCGCAACCATATAACATTGTTGGAACCAATATTTCTTCAAACATACCCATTTTTGCTCTCCAAGATAACATTCTTGCCTTTTACATATTCTTCAAAGCTCCCAGAACCTTTGCCCCCTCCCCCACCCTGCGACTACTTCCGCTTCCATGGTTCCATCCGCTGTTAAGTCCAGTCCCAGATATCTCTAAAACATTTCACTTCCTCCAGTTTTTCTTCATTCAAACTTACCTCCCTGTTAACTTGTCCCTCAACCCAACTGAACATAATAACCTTGCTGTTATTCACATTTACTCTCAACTTTCTTCTTTCACACTTTTTCAAACTCAGTCACCAACTTCTGCACTTTCTTCCTCGAATCAGCCACCAGTGCTGTATCATAAATGAACAAATGACTGACTTTCCAGTTCCTCACATCCCCAACAGACTACCTACTCGCCCCGCTCTCCAAAACTCTTGCATTTACCTCCCTAACCACCCCATCCATCAACAAATTAAACAACTGTGAGGACATCACACACCTCTGCCATAGATATCTTCTTTGGGAACCAGTCACTTTTCACAGATCTTCTTTGGGAACCAGTCACTTTTCACAGCTTCTAGCAGCTTACCTCCCACACCCTATACTTTTAAGGCCTTCCACTAAGCTTCTCTATTAACCTTATCATATGCCTTCTTCAGATCTGTAAATGCTACCTACAAATTCATCTGTTTTTCTAAGTATTTTTCACACCCATTCTTCAAAGGACACACCTTATCCACACATCCTCTTCTACTTCTGAAACCACTTTGCACTTAAGTGGTTATGTTTTACTCTGACTCAGGTAGCTGTATTTTCTTTGTCACCCCCACATTTGGACTACTAGCATTCTGTCCAGAAATAAACCGTCTTGTCACACATAGCCCTGACAACTCATAACTTGCATGGCTCAATCTTCATAACTAAATTTTCCTGTGGTGCGTGCTATGCCCTAGCCCAGCCTTTTGGCAAAATGGTTGGAGCAGTAGGTAGTAGTAGTTGGTAGGAACATTAGGGAGACATAGTTAGTAGGAGCATCCTTAAACACTGCTGTAGACTTGCCCTCTGCCAGTGGACTGTTAAGGGTGAGGCACTGGAGCTCACTAGTTATTGAGAGACTATTTCCATGGCCACCCCCTTGAGGGAATTCCAAAAGGGAACTAGCATCAGAGGTATAGATAGATAGGTAGATAGATACTAGCAATGCCCTTTGCACATTGTTGCAAGATTTGATGCTAGAATTGTTGAAGAACAGTTGTAAATATGTTCATAACATCATGTAGTCCTGTATTTTTTAGTATAGATATAAAGTACACTACACCCTTTTTATTTCATAATTGTTCACCATTTCCTTGTGTTAGTGAGGTAGTGCCTGGAACAGACACAGAAATGCCTTATCTGCTCACATTTATTATCTAGCTGTAATATGTAATGCACTGAAATGATAGTGCCCTCTCCACGTCTGAGCCCAGCAGGCCTTACTATGGTTTACCCACTCTGTTTCACATGCCTTGGTTCAATCCACTGACAGCACATCATCCCTTGTATACCACACCTGTCCAATTCACTCTACCCTGTGCATGCCTTTCACCCTACAGCATGTTTAGGCTGTGAGCTCTCAAAGTGTTTTTCAGATTTTTTTGTAGTTTATAAAATGAGATCAGTACACAGATACTTCCAAATGCTGTAGCATTTGCATGGTGTTTGCCCATACATGTATCCAGATTTAATATCAAACAAGATTGTGTGTCCATGCATCCAAATTTAATACAAACAAACAAGATGGCATTTCCCCACATTACTTTCCCCTATTTATTGAATTTTTAGCTAATTATTGAAGATTTTATTTTAATTATTTTGACCCTCCCAAAATGAGGAAGAGACCAGCATTTATTATTAATGTTAGTGACATGGAAAAGCTATCAGTCTTAACTTGAAACTGCATGTACTTGTGTGTTATGAGACTGGTAGAGAAAAGTAATTAGTTATATATAATTTTGCATAATGGAGGGAAGCTAGAAATAGTGTGCTGCTGTCTCATGTATGTAGAATTAGTGTACTACTTTTATATAGGTATGCAAGAGCAGGTGTTCAAAATTAATGTTAGCCTTGGAAACAAGTGTGATGCAAATCATGATTATTTGTGTAAGTGAAATTGAATGTTGAAATAACCTAAGTTAAAGATGAAATACTGTACATGAGCAAGTAAAATGACTGTGCATGTTGATTTGGATGTTTAGAAAGGTACATTTATATATTGTGACTTAATGAGTGAAAAGTGTGTGTGTAATGTGATTGAACTGATTTGCAGCTACATTTTGAAATTTCTGTGTAAGGCTTACAAGTTTTAGAAGCCTTAAGGGCAATTTTGATATTTTGAAGTACTTGCATTTATATGTTTGTCTTTAGATTACAGTCCAAGTTGGAGGGTAGAACAGAGGCAGACAAGCTGAAAGGAATTCAGAAACCCTTGACTGAACTCCTGAAGAAGTTCAAGGATCTCCAGTTCTTCACAGGAGAGTCGATGGATCCTGATGGCATGATAGCTATTGGAGATTATAAGGAAATTGATGGCGAGGAGCGACCTGTGCTGTACTTCCCAAAGTATGGGCTAGAAGAAGAAAAACTATGAGCCTATTTATTATTTAATAAAATTCCATGTGAGTAGGTTGCTTTCCTTGTTGGCATTTCCAAGAATTAAAATATATGATTTATTATACAAGTAAATTTTAGGATTTATTTTACAAAAGATAATTCTTCCTACTAACATAATTTTATTTCCAGGGGGATGTATAAGTTCTGTGATGACCACTGGCTAGAGGGGATTGACTTTCTTTGTTTAGGGATTATTAATTTTTAAGGTTTATTAGTGGATGAGCATAGTGATGCACTTGGGCAGTGAACTTAGCAAGATATTGTACACATAACCTTCTGTTGGATCAGTGCTCTAGTTAAGATAACCTATATGCAGGGTGACTTTTTAGGAATGCAAATATTACAGGAGTTTGCTTTGTATGACTTTGTTACTATTGGTTTTGCACCAGGATTTCAAGTGTTTTCACTACATGGACTTTCTCAATGTATCATTACTTCATTCCTGTATTTTGGATAAAATGCTTTATGGGAACCAATTTTTTTGAACTGGCATAAGCACCCCATGCCTACAGTCTGACAGAAATGTAGGGACATACTGTTCCTTGGAATTGATTTGCTACCTTCTCTTAGCATCTTTGTAAGACTTAGATTGCACTGACATTGGTATTGAAAACCATGATTACAGGTTTGGATTGCTATAGATTTTGGTTTGGATAAAATTTGATTACATTGTTGTGGGTTCTAGCCCAGTAATCTGAACTGATTTTTTGGTACCTCATTGAACTAGTTTATCTCTGTGTTAAATGATGGAATCAGTTAATAGGTGCTTAACAAGAAAGCATAGTTTAGGAGACTGTCTCAGAGAGAAAGCTCTCCCACATTAAGTTGTGTATTAATGAGGGAACATAAAACTGAATAGGGGGTTGTTTTTATGGGTAAGGCCCCAATAAGAGAGAAGTGGAAAGATATGTTAAAAGTTTAAGCAAATTGGGCATTGTATCATGGACAGTGGAAAGAGTAGAAGATTAAAGCCTAGACTCATCACTATCTGTTTTGTGTGGAAGTGAGGAGTGGTCCAAAGGTAGTAAAGTGTGGAGGAGGCTGGTGTGTTTGAAACATAATACGTGAAGACAATACATGGTGTACGTAAGGTTGTTCAAGTAAGACATGATGAGTAAAGAGAGTGTTGTAGTAAGAAGAGTATGGTTGAAAAAGCTGAAGAGGGTGTGCTGAATTTATTTTTACCTGATTATGAATGAGGAGTGGCTGACTAACAGATTATATGTTTCAGAAGTGGAGAGGACAAGAAGGGAAAGAATGAAATGGAAATAGAAGGATGAAGTGAAAGATGCCTTGAGTGATCAGGGTTGTGCAGGAGGGTGTAAGGCATACCCAAGATAGAGCAAATAGAAGTGATGTGGTATACAGTGCAAGACATGCAGTAAGTGGGCTGGACAAGGGCATATGAAGCTGTCAGGGAAAACCAAGGAAAGATTGATGCTTGGCTCACATGGATAGGTGACTCAGGTTATAGTGCATTTTATATGGTTAGAGTGGATGTGTGTAAATCAGACAGTTATTCAGTTCATGGTGTATCTTGCTTATGGGGAAACTGTGAACAAGTATGGAAAACAAGTTATGCAGTGCACTTATGTAAAGGCATGGTTACAGAGGTGAAGAGGTAAAAAGTCTTGAGCAAGCCACTTGAGATGTATAGATCACTGATTGAGAGGATGGTCAAATGTATGGAGCATCAGATAGGTGGAGGAGCATTGTGATTTCAGTAGTGATAGTGGATGTGTGGACTTGGAGTTTGCTCTGAAACTTTATGAGAGATTCTTGAAGAAAAATGGATTTGTATGGGGCAATTCTTGATCAGCAGAAAGCATATGGTGACAGAGATGCCTTATGGAAGGTGGTACAAATTTCTGGTGTGAGGAAAGCTGTTAAATGCATTCAAGTTTTATTGGGAGAGTTAGGCATGTGTGTAAATAGGATGGGAGTAGGATGAGTGTTTCTATCAGGTGAAGGTTTGCCAGTATCAAAAGTTTGCCTTGTCACCATGGCAGTTTAATCACTTCATAGACAGTTTAGGGAGGGATGTAAATATGAGGGTTTTAGAGCGAGGAATGGATGTGGGGCTGAGAGTTGAGTCCGTTGGTGTTTGCAGATGACACTGCTGTGGTACCAGACATGACAAACTCCGGATGCAGGTATCTGAGTTTGAGGGTGTCTGAAACGATAGTAAATTGCGAGTAAATGTAAACAAAAGTAAGGTAATGAAGAGTGTGAGAAAGGTAAGATGGGATGGTTTGTGTGGGAGTTTGAATGGAGAGGACCTGTAGGAGGTGGATAGCTTCAGATGCCTGGAAGTTGACTTAGCAGCAGTTGGAACCAGTTGAGCAGAGTAATCAGTTGAGAGTTGGCAAAGGTCTTTGGATAAGTGAAAAGTGTGAGGAAGGGGAGGTCTTTATCTGTTTGCACTAAGATGGGTGTGTTTGAAGGTATATTAGTCCTGATGTTATATACAAAAGAATATGCTTTATGTAATGCAAGTAGGTTTTACAGCATTAGGAATGAAATTGTAAGAGCAAGGTGTGATATTGAACATTTTTGATTGAGCGAGCTGACTTGGGCATGCAGAAATGGTTTGGGCATATGGAAAAGATGAGCAAAAGACTATCCAATAGGATGTATGTGTGAAAGGTGAAGGGAAGGGAGCAAATAGGAGGGGGAAGACTGAGAAGATCTAGACAGTGTGAAAAAGGTCATGAGATATTGTGATAAAAATGTTAAGGAAGATGAGAGGTATGCATGGGCTAGAATATATTGGAGTGATGTAGCACATGGGAGGTGACATATTGTCATTTGGCTGAAGTAAGGTATAAAACAGTTGGATAAGCCATGTTATGGTCTTCAGATCTTTGCTTTGGAGTGGAGAGTTCTCTTTAGTTGCATTATACACAACAGCTAGAGAGTGGATATATTGCTTTCTTCATGGCTGGAATTTGTGAAAAGTATGAAAAAGGTATTCTAAACTTGGTATCATATAGGTACTTATTTCATCCAATATACCTAGAGTTCTAATCATGAATGGATTTTTTTTATTTTTGAAAGAAATATTGCAATGATTTTGGGAATTGCAATTGTCGTAAATGTTGTGTATGTAGTGGTGTTCTGTATAATTTAAAGAACCATATTAATTCTTGTAGGACTTTCAGATGGTTTCCTGCAATGACTTTGGTAATGAGATGAATTTTGGTTTTTGTTTCAGACCCGTCTCCTAACATCTGGACCATTAAAACAAGCCAACCCATGCCAAATGTCACTTGTTTTAATTTGCGCTAATAAAAATTGCTCCTCCTGCTGACTCTCATTTCCTAGACTTGTTTTACTACTTGTTTTGACAATAAAGTAGGTTTATTTGAAACCATTGTAAGTTTTCCATGTTATCATTACTCCATTTCAGTTTAATGGGATGGATTAGGTACATAAAGCCCCTGCAACGTCTCTCATACACTTCCTGAAGACACCTTTTCTGTTAAAGTGATATATGTACTTAAACAATTTTAAAGTGCTTCTTATCTTTTCACTTTTACACGTATAATTGATAAGACTGATGTCTTTATGATTCAATGTTTTGAAGTTTTCAGAAATTTCAGTATTCATGTGCAAAAGTCATGCTTTCCCTGAAAATGAAGCATGGATTTTACTCATTGGTGTAACTGTTTATGAAACCCTACTGTTTTATCTGATATGAGCATGTCATATATGCTTAGGCGACAGCACATTTGGTGGTAAAAAGGAGTAAGCCATAGCCAGACTTATGTCACTTAGCAAGAAATTAATAATTCCGGTGTCTTTGCACGATTCATTAGGGTTGGGGACCTCAAATGTGCTGAATTACCATAATCTGCACAAGGTACACGGCTGCATTTATTTGGTCTACCCCATTTAAATGGGAGTTGAGAAAACTGATTGTGTAATTTTGGGAATTAAAGGATTGTCATTATGCTAAATTGAATGTTTCCTCCCCTTTCCCATAGCTACAATACCTCTCTGCCACATAACTAACAACATTTTCACCTTTGCTAATGGCTCTCTGAATCCTACACCCAATCTTTCTTTGGATGTTCAATAACAAAAGTCTATTTGAATCCTATACATTTTTTTTTTTTACTCATTTTGAAATTTTTCTTTTCCTTTCCATTCTTTCCTACAACACATAATTTTCTGCTACTGCTGTTTTTCCCATCATGTGCCTATTTTCTATTTGTTTCTATGAGCTGCTTCCACACACTTTTCCTCTAAGTTAGACTGGATCCTGTGGTATATGTCTAGCAAGATTATCCATTGCTCAGGTGTATAATATACCTCAGACTTACCTTTGATGATACACTCCCAGACTGTGGTCCACACATCACTACCTAATCAAAATTTCATAAACAGGGTGCACTGAAATCTTTTAGTTATCCCCCTTTATCTCCTAAGAGCATCACCATGAAATTCTCTTACATATTCTAAACCTGCATGTTCAACCTGTGGATTACAAAGTTCTCTAGCCTTGCCCCCAAATTTGTTTTTTAATTGCAGATTAACCATCTGGATCCAATTAAATCCTTGGATTACAATGCTAAATTACCTGGATTCACTTTCATCCCAGTATTCCAAAGCAAAGCTCTTAAGACCATTCCATGGCTTATCTAACTGCTTCATACCTTACTTTAGCCCAGTAGTAATCTGACCCTTGAAGACACTATTTTCAAGACTTTTCAAGTCCATTCAATTTCATTGTGTGGGCTCTGTAATTTTGTCCCATGATTTCAGATTGATGAATTATCCAGAACTCATCTGGCCTGTTGCATCTAGATCCTCTTCAGCCAAGATCATTTCCTATTTCAAGTTTGAAAACCCCCTAACACCTTCCCAAATTCCAGTCTCAAAAAAAGTTCCTTTCAAATTGTTGATTCTCATCTTGGATCCTGAAGTTAATGATGCCAAAGTTTCAAAGACAGATTTCCTAAAATCCAGGGCTTCATAAATATATTCCCAGGCCAAAGTATGAAATAAGACTGAATTACATGAGTTAAAATCTAGGAATTTCTGTCACTGACTCTAAGCAGCCTGAACAAAAAAGCCTTACAAGTTTTTAAGGACATGTGCCTTTGAAAACACCATGCCTGCAAGTGTTTATAGTAAGCTCTGCAAACATATTGCCCAATGAAGTGTAGTATATATTTAATATAAAAGTTGTAGATACTTTTTAGAAAGTATAATCAAGATGGGTGATTTTGAGATCATGTGAAAGATCAGAAGACTTAAGTGAACGGTACTGAAGAGAATGGTTCTTAAAAAGATAAAAAGACAGCAACAAGATGTCATAACAATAAACCAAGCAAAAAATAATTATGCAAGGCTTGTTAGGAAAGATATAAAGAAAATTTTATAGTATAATTGTAGTGGATGAATGGAATAAACTGAATTATGATATGAATGGGAACAGCATGAATATAGTTAAAAAGTTCTAAGAAAAATATAGAAAGTTTAAGATACAGGACCTCACCAAAGTACAATTCCCTCCCCCTACAGTACAGAGAATTACATACACATGCACCTCGAGTTCACTTCAGTTGAACAATACTGCTAATAAGCTGGTTTGAGTTATATGGTTTGATATAATGGAAAGCACATAGAAAATTAGTGTTGTCATTACACGAGATACAGCTTTGCAGAGATCCTAAGTATATTGGGCTTCTGGTACCTGGATGATTACTGCTTTATTACCTAGTCATACAAACAATGACATACAAGGTTCTGCCAATTTGCAGGCTCCTGTCTTAAATTCCAATTTATGAGTAGACTGCTGGTGAAACAACCCTTAATTTTCAGTGTTAAGGGACCTGGACTTTTCCTCCTCTAGTATTGTCTCCCGCTTCTCCATCACCTGCTCGAAGTTCCAAGGCTGGATCTCTGTTGATCCAAGGGTAACAAACACCAAACACGCGATCGTGTATACTGCTGCTGCCAGCCAAAACACTGCCTGCCACTGATGTAAACTCTGGTGGGAATATAAAGCAATTAGTTGCTAGAAAAGTGTCAAAGGAGTAAGCCTGTGAATCAGTGATAGGTAGAGCTCCTGAAGGGAAGAGGCAAATGCACAGCCAGATGGCGGGGTATAAGTGTGTAGCAAATACGTTGACTTCCAACCACAAGTGATCACAGTAAGGGTATGCAAGTGCATCACCCTCTGGTGGATGCATGGGTAAACTACACTGGTGTATATCCCCCAATCCTATTTAACAAGATAATTATTCCTTCAACTGTGAGAGAATCACCCTGAGATTATTAAGGTAAACAAGATGACATTAATATAATTACTGTCCAAGGTTATACTATGGGTGGGTAAAAGACCATGCTATTGGTCATCTGAGACTATGGTATAAGTTGGCAGAAGCTGGCAAGTTCATTAAATGTTGAAATCACTAACGTCTATATCTAGTTAAGGTAACAATTGGCCTGATGTCCAGGTTATTATGGGGTAGCAGCAAACTCTTGTGTTTTAGATTGACTGGGTTACCAAGACACGTCACAGAGTAGTGAGAAAGTCCACTAGCAACCTAAGTTAGTAACCTAGCGGAAGATAAAGTTATAAAGTTAAAGTAGAGGTTCAAGATGATGTCTTTTATTAGGGACAAGTTACTGACCTGTCCTGGGTAAAAAGTATTGGCCTCAAATGAAGTGGGATTGATACCCTTTCATGGGTTAAATTTACTGTTAAAATAACTGACCTTGTTAAGTAGCTACTTCTCTGGACCTTGGGTAGTATAATGATCTAATGCAGGTTTATAACTGACTAGCCTTTAGAAAAGCTATCAGAACTTATTTTGGGTCAGTTTACAGACCTGAGGTGTGCAAGACTCACTTGTCTGAGGTCACGAATCACATGGTCTACTACTTCTTGTCTCACCTGGTCTGGGGTCATAATCACCCGGACTACTACTACTTGTCTCACCTGGTCTGGGGTCATGGCACCAACTATGACTGGCACACACATGGACACCGCAAAGGCCAAGGTGTTACTCATGCCCAATGTTGTTCCTAGAATAAAATATAGTATGGTAATACCCTTGATCATGGTGGAAGAAGGCAGAAGAATCCCGACACACCAAACTCAGGATGGCCTTCCCCTCATCCCAAACCCTGCAACCCCCAGAGTATTATGTACAGCAGCCCACAGGGTCAAACTCCAATTACCTGAAAACAACCCGCTTGGAACAGATCTAGTGAAGGTTGATAAATAAATGGTAGGTAGTGGGAACTTAGCAATAGTTGTTAATGACGGTAATATTCTTAACATAATGATGTATTGACTTGAAATATAAAAAAAATTAAGATATCAAATACATTTGAATGTAGAAATGAATGATTCATCACGAAAATTACGTAAAAAAGCCCTATTCAGTGAATATTTTTTTGTGGAGCTTAATGGAGGTTTGTCTTAAAAACAGTTTAAAACATATACTTTATATACAAACTTTGCAATATTTTGTGTCATTGTTGAACAAGAACAGTGCAGGGGACCTTTCTATCCAGTGAGCATATGGTGGTAAGGAAAGGTAATGTTATTAAGGAGCAAAATACTCATATTCCAGACTACTCCTATTAAGATGATTCAAACCTTGTTAAACTTTTTTTTTTCTTTTTGTGGTGGTGATGGGAAAGGGAGGGAGGAAAGGGGGAGAGTTGATCTATGACACTTACCGGAGAAGTTGGGAGCCAAGTCGATATGGTTGACACGGTGACCCGAGCAGATGGCACCACTGAAAGCCATACCAACTGTGAAGAGCGTCACTGCCAACGTGGTGTTACAGCCCACATAACCCACAGTTACCAGCATCAGACCGGGTAACACCAAGGCTGTGGACGATGTGGAAGGTAACTGATGTGTGGGCTATGGATAACACTGTGTGTAGGAGAGTGGGTGGTTCCAAAATGAAACATTTGAGGACAGTATGTGGTGTAAGGTGGTTTGATCGAGGAAGTAATGAGAGAGTAAGAGACGTGTGGTAGTAAAAAGTGTGTGGCTGAGAGAGATGAAGAGGGTGTGCTGAAATGGTGTGGACACATGGAGATGATGAGTGAGGAAAGGTTAACAAAGAGGATATATATTGTCAGAAGTGGAGGGAACGAGGAGAAAGGGGAGACGAAATTGATGATGGAACGACAGTAAAAGAGACTTTGAGCGATTGGAGCCTGAACATGCAGGCACACTCATTCAAGTTCAATTACAGCGATTCATACATGCAATGAAAAATCCTTACCAACCAATCAACAAGTCACCCAGTTCTTAATAAATTCAAATGCAACAAAAACGTGAAAGTTGTGCACGGGGTAGATTGTATCGGAACGAAGTGTTATACAGGAGTCGACATGCTTTCGATGGACTGAATTGGGGAAGTGAAATGATCGGGGGGGAAACGATGAAAATATTTGTGGGGCCAAATGGTCGAATGGTGTCTATGGTTTTGGTGCAATGCACTTGACAGCTAGAGAACGGATGTGAGCGAATAGGGCCTGTTATAAAATCTTCATAGCGCTACCTTGTTAACGTGGGAAACGGGAGACAGTAGTGAAAACAAACAGTTTATCTATTCAGAGGTGTTTCCTGCGAGAGGTCACACTGCAGGTGGGAAGTAATTGTGGCTAGGATGAAAATATTCTCTGGGTAAAAAGGATCAAAGCTTCATCGACGAACTTCTCACGTCAAGACATAGCAGAGGAGCCTTGAAGTTGCAGAAGCAATGTAATAGGGGTTCTTGGGTTATACTGCAATAAAAATGATGTGTATGTGTGTGTGTGTGTGTGTGTGTGTGTGGAGGAGCGGTACTTAGGAAACCTCCCTTCGTAAACTGACCCTGGAGCCAATGGGTAGGCCTGTTGCCCCTTGCATCCTAGGGTAGATGGTGATAAACCCTGTTTCTGCCATTCTATAATGAGGACTACATCCATTCACAGTACCCTGGACCTTTACTTACAAACCCACTGTGGATCTTCTTATTTGGTCTTCATTTCCTGAATTAACGTATTACTAATAAGTTTAAAAGTTAATATGACCAAAGGTGGTTTTTAAAGGTAAAAACATTCATAACATTGATAAACCACGGACATTTGATGAAAGATGATTGCTTCGAGATGGGAAACATAAAAATACTGAAAATATCTCACAAATGCTTGCGAAGAGTTTGCGGGACACATGACGACTAATATAATGGTTTGCAATGAGCCAGTCGCCCAGTGCACCCCAGATATTGGCTCCCAGGAACATCATCAAGAAGGGCAGGGAGGAAAGCAGCCCATTCTGGAGACATACGTTGTATATTTAGAACCTAGAACAGGAAGACATCAACACTGTATGTGAAAAAATATAAATTGGTAATGATCCTGCAGTTAGCGGCTGACAAACTAGCTTTGGGTATTATCATCACAGAATCCTCATCAAACTGAATTAGATCTCTATATACTCATCAAATTGAAAATCAGATAGAGTAAACTTGTGAATCCACTAGAATGTAGGGTATAAATCAGGAGCTTTCAAACTTACCGTTTCCTAGTTCTACATTAGACCCCTAATGATGTTAACTGATTATCCTGGGTCTTGTGAAACTTTATCTTGATTTTTTTCTTTTACTTGAAATGTATAATCATTAAAGGCATACGTTTGGAAATGCTTCAGCTCAACTCAGTATAGTACTTCTGTGGGAATTATGAACAATTAGATGCTTCATTTCACTAACACACATCTCGTTACAATCTATGGCTACAATACTTTTAAAAACTAGCCAACGAACCTTAATGGAATAATATCCGTCTAATTCGACATGTATGAAAACCAGTGATAATTCTTACATTGTCAGTAAAACAGCTTAAACTGAATTCTTAAAATGAATTTCTCATCACCTTGCACATCCCCCTCTCACCGAAAACTTTTAGAATGTTCCCGTTAACATACTTGTCATACTTAAGCGTCCACAACACACAACCTTGGATCAGTCAAACTGCGTGTTACATCTTACTGTTTCGATGGAGAAGCCGAGGATGTTGTCCATGTAGGTCGGGAGCTGAGTGAGGAGGAGGTTGAAGCCGAACATACTGCCGATCTGGCTAGTGTGTGTGGCCCACAGAGGCACGCTGGTGAGGATGCTTTTCCACGGAGTCCGGCTCGGCTGTGGGGTGGAAACCTACATGTTATAAGACTGGTCTTCATCTACGTGCATCAGTAATGACTTGAACTAATACTTAACGTTTTTACTCTGTTGATTTTACTGTGTGAAGAAACAGATTGACAAAGCCTACCTTTCTTCCACTATAGTTAGTCTGGTATGTTCCCAAATTTCCAGATAATTTAGTCAATGCTCGTTGCACCTGCCGTACAGTGTGGTATGGAGCCCTTTCTCCATTGCTCACCTTGTGCTATGAAGTGCTTTCCCTCACCCTGCTTTACGTAATGCTCTCCCTTGCTAATTAGCATTCCTTCTCCCTCCCTATATATATGGTGCACTCCCTCACGTTGTGTTGTTTGGTTTTCTTTGTCCCTCATCTTACAGTGTGGTATCTTCCCTTTCAGGTCTAAACTATATGATTCAGTCATGGCCAGAAATCCTCCGCAAAGCCATGCCTTGACTGGAAACGACTCGAGACTCGAAACGACTCGAGACTCAAGCAAACCTGTGTCACTCACTGACTTTTATCAGGTGGATTATTTTTTTTTTTCATGAAATAAGCCTATTTTTTTCTTTTATAAAAGGTAAAATCATACGCATCATGAAAAAATCTTTACCATGTAATAAATAACCAAATATGCTTTAGATACGGTTGTGACAAACTAATTTTGCAGAAACATCCTTTTAGTGACATGTAATTCTGGCATTACCGAACACAGTTTTGAACAGGAACCACCCAGGGACCATCCATGACAAGTTTGATTTACATTTGCACTGTGTTTCAGAGAAGATTTTACTGTAAAAGTTTTGACTGCGGCTTATTTGCATAATTGGCTATAATCGGTAAAACTATAAATTCTAGAAAGTAAGAACGTTTATAATCTGAGCCAACTCTAACCTAAAATAGATGTGCTTGAAGGAATTTTATCTTAATTAGGAAAGGCCATGTCAGATGGAGGGCGGAGATATTGGACGCAAAATACAAAAAAAAAATATATATATATATATATATATGTATATATAGAGTCGCACTTCCAAGCTGGCTCGATATGGCCCAACAGTCTCGGAGATTGAAATGTGAAGAGGTAACGAATGGATGGTGAACGTTAAGTAATGGCATAATCTTTGGCCAGGTGAGTTAAGAATGTCTATATAAGACTGTAGGTACGAAATGAAAAAAAAAAAAAAAATGCAGGTTGTATCTGTTAGGAAACACTTAACGAGGAAAAGCTCATTCGATTAACAGTCTGGGGAAAGAAACAAGGCATGTCAATGGCTCATCCTCGAGCTGCCGAATGTCACTATTATTGTGATTAAATGACCATATTTGATGTAGCCTAGCCACTGCCAAGGTGCACGAACAGCAGAAGCAGATGTTACCTCTATAAAAGAACGAAAGAGCATCAATACTGTGGCTTAGAGCAAATCAGTCAGGTTGTAGAAATCAAGCATGTAGAGCTAGCGGCTCCTTAATTGTCAGAGCAAACTCTACATGAAGACGAGATCAGAGGAACAGGCCGGAAAACATCTTTTTTTTTTCCTAGGCTCATGAACAGAGATCCAAATTCCCTAAAAGCAGATTTTGCTCTGCGAGTAATGTGATATTTCCAAGAAAGATAAAATGTTTCAATGATACTTAACAAAAGAAGAGAGGAAAGTTATGAGGAATTTTGAAAAGAAACGAACGTGTTTTTTGTGGTTATCTTAAACTGTCTTAATGGGATATCTTGTCCAAATCTGCCTATAAAGGTGGTTGTGATGAAGCGTAGATCGAATAAGAGAAAATGAAACAAATATATGAGAAAAGTAGAACCAATATCGTTGTCCATGCATGAATGCATTGGTTACAGAAAAATAAAAGGCAGACAGACGTGGGGGAAAAAAAAAGGAAGACATGTAAAGAGAGAGGAGGGACGTATACGCTCTCCTGCGTAGTACCTTTTCTTGTGAGACTTCTATGCTCACCTGTGTACTACTACCACCTTGTCTTGTGTGATGTCTACGCTTACCACACACCGTACACCGCCCTTCCTCACCTTGTTTCGTGTGGCTTCCCGTCTGATGTTAACCAGAATGTATTGTCGCTCTCGGGCGCTGATCCTCGGGTGCTCCTCAGGAGTTTCGTACATCATTGACATCCACAACAGCACCCACAGCAGGGACACACCGCCGCCGACGTAGAACACAGCAGGCCAGCCAATGTTCGCAATGATCACACCACACAGAGGCATCGTGATGACAGTTCCCAGGCAGCTGGCTGGAGCAGTGATACATGCCATGAGCTATCATGAAAGTCATCTGTTGGAGATCAGTTCTGGTAGTTCCTCTTCAGGGACAGACATTCTTTCAAGAAATCACAGCTATATCAGCAATAACCATGAGACATAAGGTCAAGTTCTTACTACGCAAGTGATGTGGTACACTTACACATAAAAGTAAAGGCCATAAACCTGGGTTGCTCAAGGGGCGGGATCCACTTGATCACTATTACGTTCAACGTTGGGTACACCACGCCCTGCGCCACAACATTTGTATATGCAGTTACTGAGGCTAAAGTTATTTCATTCCTGCAGCTGCATGAAAAACTGATAGTTTCACCTCAAATAAAAAGATTTGTGGACATTATTGGATGACATTAACTGACAGGAGGGTAAAAGAAAAACATATGGATGTAAGCTGAGAGGGGCGAAGCTGGTGGAAGGTGAAGATCTGTAGTTTTCGAATAAGAGGAAACAATGTTGGGGAGCCTGGAAAAGAGACTTATGAGAAGAAATACTTGGAGACTGAGTGTATAATGGGAAAAGGTGAAAGTAAATGAAGCGGGAGGAGTGGGTGAGGATGGGACGTATTTAGAGAAGCAGTGATGGAATGTGGCATGCGAAAGGTAAGAGGTGGGAAGATCAGACAGGACTGTGAGTGCTGGGATGAAGAAGTGAAGTTACTAGTGAATGAGACAAGATACGTTTGGGCGGTACTTAGAGGGAAGGAGCGCAAAGGACTGGGAGATATATAAGAGAAAGCAGCAGGAGATCAAGAAGGTGTCGGGACTGAAAAAGAAGGCAAATGAATTGGGGTGAGCGAGTATTAGTAAACATTAGAAAGAATAAGATGTTTTGAAGAGTTAAATAATGTGCGAAAGACAAGAGAACAAATGGGAACATCGGTGAGGGGGGCAAAAAGGGGAAGTGATAACAGGAAGTGATGAAGTGAGGAGATAGAGTAACTATTTTGAAGGGTTGTTAAATGTGTTTGATGTAAATGGGGACATCGGTGATGGGGACAAAAGGGGATGTAATAACAACTAGTGATGATTTAAGGAGGAGCTGGAGTGAGTATCTGAAGGACTGTTAAGTGTGTTTGATGACAGAGTGGCAGATGTAGGGTGTTTTGGTCAGGGTGGTATGCTAAGTGAGTCATGGTGAAGAAAGATGTGATGCTGAAATCCTTGCATTAGATGAAATGCGGCAAAAAGGCTGGAGTGGAGAATGCTGCAGCTGAATTTATCAATAAAGGGGTGAACGAGTTGTTGATTGGTTGGTAAGGATTTTCGATGTATGTTTGGATGATGGTGAGGTGCCTGAGGATTGGCGGAATGCATATATAGTGCCAATGTATTAAGGCAGGGGAGTTAAAGATAAGTGTTCAAACTACAGAGTCATAAGTTTGTTTAGTATGCCTGGTAAGTTGTATGGGAGGGTACTGACTGAGAAGTGAAGGCATGTACAGAGCATCAGAATGGGGAGGAGCACTGTGTGGTTTCAAAGTGGGAGAGGATGTGTTGATCAGGTGTTTGCTTTAGAGAATGTGTAAGAGAAATACTTAGGAAAACAGAAGGACTTGCACGTGGCATCTGTGGATCTGAAGATGGCATATGGTAGGGGTGATAGAGAGACTAGAGGAAGGTCTTAATTTAAGAATCCATGGTGTGGGAGGAAAGCTTCTAGAATTTAGAAGTTGTGAGAAGTTATCACCGGAAAAAGGCTTGTGTACTACGAGTAGGGAGCGAGGAGGGTAAACTGTTCCAAATGAAGGATGGTCTGCAACAGGGGTGCGTAATGTCACCATCATTATTCAGTTTGTTTATGGATGGGGTGGTGAGAGGGTAACTCTGAGAGTCTTGCAGAAAGGGGCTAGTATGCAGTCTGTTGGGGATGAGAGGGCCAGGGAAGTGAGTCAGTTGTTTGCCGATGATACAGCACTGGTGGCAGATTCGAGTTTGAAACTGCAGGTAGTGCCTGATTTTGGAAGAATGTGTGAATGGAGAAAGTTAAGAGTGAGTTTGAATAAGAGCAAGGATATTAGGTTCAGCAGGGATGAGGGACAGGTTAGTTACAGTGTAAGTTTGAATGGAGAAAAATTGGAGGAAGTGAAGTGTTTTAGATATCTGGGAGTGGACATGGAACCATGGAAGTGGAACCGAGTCATAGGATGGGGGAGAGGGTGATGGTTCTGGGAGCGGTAAAGAATGTGTAGAAAGAGAAAACGTTATCTGGAAGGGTAAAAATGGGTATGTTTGAAGGTATAGTAGCCCTAGCAATATTATAAGGATGCAAGGCCTGGGCTATAGATAAGGCTGTGTGGATGAGGGTGGAAGCGTTGGAAATGAAATATTTGACGACAGTACGTGGCATGAGGTGGTTTGATCGAGTAAATAATGAAAGGGTAAGAAATAAGTGTGGTAATGTAAAGTGTGTGGTTGAAAACGTAGAAGAGGGTGTGCTGAAATGGTCTGGACATATGTAGAGAATGAGTGAGAAAAGGTTGACAAAGAGGATATATGCGTCAGAAGTGGAAGGAACAATGAGAACGTGGAGACCAAATCGGAGATGGAAGGATGGGGTGAAAAAGATTTTGGGCGATCGGGGCCTGAGCATGAAGGAGGGTGAAAGGAGTGCTTGGGATAGAGTGAATTGGAACGATGTGATATACTGGGGTTGATGCGTTGACAATGGAGTACACCAGGGCATATCAAGAGTCTTGGGTTAACCACGGAAAGGTTCTGCAAGACCTAGTTGTGGACAGGGAGATGTGGTTTTGGTGCATTACACATGACTGCTTGAGGAGGAATGTGAGCAGATGTGGCCTTTTTTCGTCTGTTTCTAGCGTTACCTCGCCAATGCCAGGGTATGAAATAAAAACTGCCATCACTGTCTTTATAAATGACCCTATCTTAATATTTCAATATTACCTATGCATGTATACACAAAAAAATCATGACACACAGTTGTGAATAAAAGTAGGCAATTGTGTACCTGAATCACTCCAATCAAAACCCTGAGGAACATGAGGAGGCCGAAGTGAACACGGGCAGCTGATGGGATAAAGAAACTCAAAATGCCATTCGTGAAGACGGATGCACCGAAGATCCACTTGGTGTTGTAGGTTTCGGCTAACCACCCACCAGGGATCTGGGAAATGAGAGAGAAATGAGAGGGTAGAGGCGTGGGAGGCACAGGGTGGGCTGCTGCTGCCGCCTCCCGGGGCAACTGCACGCGCACAGGAGGAGGGTGTGTGTGTGTGGGAGGAAGAGGAGGAGGGCTTGAGGACGACTATTTGTCAGGGATCACCATGGTCAGTGCAGGTGGCAGGTGGGGTGTTCCGCAGCCGAGGATTTCTTTCAAATGCAAATCATGTCAGCTGGTCGCTCACACCCTGAATATTCTGTGATGATGTAGATTAATGCCATTCAAGTTAAGATTTGACTCAGCTTCAGGTTCAGCTGTATAACAAGGGACAATAGCTTGGGATAGTTCAAAGGATTAAATGAAAATATACGATTCAGTCGCTAATACTCTTATAAGAACATAATCTGTCAATGAGAAGAGAACCAGACACAGGGAAAAAATGAAGAATAACTCACTTGGGTGCAAAAGTAACCATAGAAGAACGCCCCAAGCACCATGCCCCTCTGCGTGCTGGTCAGGTTCATCTGTGTGTGTAGTTAGGAATCTACTATAAGGACGGTACTGCCACTGACTTGCCATCGACCTCCACTTCTCTGTCTTGTTTGTTTCGTCAGTTTTAGTCTGCAAGTCTGGATCACTTGCTGTCTGTCACCGTCCGACTGACATTCCTTCTGTTGGTTAGTTACTGGCTGGCCACCAGTCTGTCGTCTGGTCACTGGTCTCTGCTTGACAAGCAGCCGATATGTCAGTGTCTTGCTAATTATCTGGTGAAACCGAGAGGTGTTCATAAGGAGGTTTATCTTGGCGATATGGGCCCGACATATGAGACTGGGTACCAATGCATGAAGATGGTTCGCCAACAGCTTGCAGAAGAACAGGGTTGTATCATCTCCCACACAATAGAGAAATGAATAAGCACAGAAAGTCAACTACATCTTTTAAGGACCTTTCTAATGATGGGCACTGCCAGTCTGATCACCCTTGTACAGAATTTTCAATCATTATTTCATACATGAAAGTTCACTGTCCAGTTCTCTACCTGCTATGAAATACTCGTGCTATAAACCAAGCATTCAAAAAGTACTCTTAACGTATTGTCTATTTTGTAAAGTATCATTATAAGGGAATGATGTATGAAACCCTTTACTTTTCTTTCAATAGTAAAGGTTTCTGCTAAGGTGATCACTTATACACGTAAACATTTCTGAAAATCCTTAGCTTTAATTATACTGAACAACCATATCACATATGTTTAGATTAATCAATATCTTTCATTTGTGTACTGAATACACATAAATAAACAATGAAATATGATGATTCAATAGCAAAGGCAACAGCCTCAATTAAACATACAGAAATCTGGTATCCTTACAGCATCTGAGTATTGATCCGTTGTGTTGTGGGTGTCGGTGAAATTAACTGTAGCCGGTGAGACGCCATCACCCTCCTCCTCCTGCTCTGTCGTCCTCGAGCGGTTTACCTGTTTTTGTGGGAATTTCATTACAACTTCCATCAGCTGTAGGTTCCTTAGACCTGTTACACAATCAGACTTCTGACTTATTCACGATCGACAAGGTCATTTTCCAGACTCACTCCTGCAGGAGCGTTAACCTACGTCAGAAGTATAACCACAATTAGTTCTAACTAACCATAATTTGACAATCACACTCTTGAGTCTGAATTTTCACGCAAAAATCAGGTTTTTTGATTTCTCCCCCTTGTACGAACCTAGCCGATTTTTTTTTTTTTTTTAGATCTGTTTTTTCTCCACTTTGTCACGTGACTGTGTAATTAAGTTGATGATCCACAAATCTAACTATCCAATTGTCTATGCATCCATCCATAAAATCACGTCTTCATCCATTTGACATGCATCCAACGTCTACATTATGCACTTGTCTCATTCCACAATTCTTTCTGTACCTAAAAAATCAAAATTGTGGCAACTACTCCTACACCCTTGAAGTTCTCCGTTCGCACCCAGTTGACTTTGTAAGTATTCAAAAGTTTTTGTATTCTTACATGAATAATATACCAAATCACCATTTAACGGAATCTTAACTGTTTATCGAAATAGGGGAGTCCACAAAAAATACGCTACAATATCCTTACCTTCATAGTCAATCAAAATTCCCAGTAAAATCAAGGAGGTTGAAGCCGCAGGCCCCTTTCGTCAGTCCGTGGTTAGATATGGCATCGCTTATCTTGTTATCCTACTAACATTAAGTCTGCTGTTTCATTTCAACGATACAAAATTCAAGATATGCATCTTAGCACTCCTGAAGATGTAATAAGTCCCACACTGTTTAGTGTCATGATCAACACCTTACTCAAATCCAAAACAAGAAGAATCAAGAATATCATTTATTCATGTGTACACCGAAATCTACTGTGATATGTAAACATTTTAGAGAGACACCAGCAGAGCTGAATCAAGGTATAGTGGGGTACTATGCCCAAGCAATATTTGAAGCCCCTCATACTCTATGACACATACTATGATGTATACATTATCATCATAATGTAAACTAATACAAAACTGCCTCTATGCTAATCTCTACGAACCCTGCACATTCTATGTCTACCTGGGTGTGCTGTTGGGGACCTGTGAAGCCAGGCCCTTAACTAAGCTTGCAACTAAGTGGCATGTGCGTTAATCCGTTACTGGATACAGCTTGTGAGAGCCTTGGCTTTGTCGCTCCTGCTGAATCCAAGGCGTTCAAAAACTTGGCCAGCTGTGGCAAGGGCATGTATGTAGTAGGCTTTAAGAGCGGGTTGGGTGATCTAGTAGGAAAATGGCAATAGCTACTTGCGCAAGGATTGTGTGAATTGTTATCCCTAGGTTACAAATAGTTGGCTCTACCCGACATTATTCAGTTTTCAATGCCACCATCGTTGGGATGCGTAACAATGGTAATAATAATATCTTCGTGAATCTAGGTGGTAAAGATTCCGGAAACACTTTGTGCTTGGGGAAAGGTAAACTATTTCCTAGTGTTTGAGAGGAAGGAAATGGAGAAACAGATCTTGGCGTGGTTATGAAGATGGGAAAATATAATTCCAGTTTGGAAATGACAGGAAATTTTCTCAGATGTTTAGGTAAGCAGAGTAGGACGACAAAAATGTCTTAAGAGGGTTGGGAGGGGAAAAATTCAGTCTGTCGCTGACAAAAGAAAAAGTCTGAAGTCATTAAGCAAGCGAGCAAATAAACACACAACAGCTACAGCAAGATTACAGTAAAAGCAAGACTTGTAGGCAAGAGGATGTAAACAAGTTTGTCCAAGTGAAATGTACCTGATTTTGTGAGTTGCAGAAGGCACTGGCGTGGGCGGTGGTGGATGCGACTCCGGAGGTGAGGGCAGGAGGTGAGTTTGGCGTGTGGGTCATGGCTACGATGGCCACGGACAGGTTGATCCTAACCATATAAGTGACCACGACGCCTACAGACGTCAGCAGGGCCAGGGATACTCGCGCTGGTACCACTCCTATCGGGACGCACACTTGTCTCAATAAGGGTGAGTACACTTAACAATAACAGGGAGGCAGTCTAGGGCACTGAACACTAAAGATGTGTGTTCCCTTACATGTACACACGAGGTCTTCATAAAACCTTTGTATGGTAAGCAATCCTGTGTATCATAGGACACATCTTACCTTTTTTTTTTTTTGACTTTCTAGAAAAAATAATGTCTCATTCTACTTTCGCAAACAAAGTAGAAGTTTGACCATAAAAAGAAAAGGCATGGTATATATGACCAGGATTCCCGGCTGAGTAAACAACCGGCTATCTAACCGAGATTATTAGTCGAATGACAGGTTATTTGACAGGGTGACTAGCCATTGGCTATTTCACTCGGGATTGATTATGATTTTACCAGTTTTAATGAGCATTACATATGCCTTACATTACCATTTAAATATCTATAATCTTACTATATTTGTAGAATTTTACCTTGTAAGTACGTCTGAATTTAGTGCAT